>CAEGAE010040667.1:0-55805 GCA_903067095.1 Girardinus metallicus
TATATATATATATATATATATATATATATATATAATTTTTTGTACCTCCCATGATTCCAAACTTGCCTACAGTGTTGGCCACGCATAATGTATTTACAACAATAATGTTGATGCCTCCAGTGAAGTGCCACTGTGGAATGGGCTGAGAACCCAGTGAGACCATCTGCATCTTACCAGATCTGCTGGATGCAGTGGAGCCCCTGCAGCTCCAGGCCTTGGTTCTGGCTTGAGTGGATATTAAACAGCCTCCCCCAGCTGAGTTTTTTAAAAATAGGATTGGAAATGCTTAGTGACTCCTCTAGGGACATGGTTCAATAAGCTTTAACTTCCTGCCCACAGTTTTGTTGCAATATATATTTTTAAACACTAATGAAATTACAAATAAGGCATGTTAACTTCAAAACATAATTATCCATCAGCACACAGTGTGGATTATTTGACATAAGAAAACCCAGTGCTGCTCTGACCTGATCTGAGTTTTATACAACCTGTCTGGTCATTTTCAGTACACTTCTTGCAGTGAAGTCACAAGAATCATTAGACTCCTAGGTGTAATCTCTAAACCCAGCACATGTTGGTTTAATTATTTGCTCTAGTTTCTTTTGAAACCAGGAATAAATGACCAAGATTGTCAAGGTCAGATTTTATATAGGCTTCTGTGGTAAATGATCTTCAGTGTTTCATCCATCACAGTGAGTAATAGCTGATGAATGGCTGTAGGCTGCAGTATTTAACAAAAAGTCTATGAAATAAAATATTTTATAAGTCAGGCTTATCGGTGATGTATTCGACATAAGAAATGTTCTCTTTTTTGGCTTGACTTTTAAACACTTTCATGAACAAATGACATTAGGTGATTTCATTCCTTCACAGCCACAAAGCTTGATATTCAGGGCTCTGTCCAGCATTTTTAAAATATCCATAATGATTTCTTCATCCTCAATGCAATTTGTGACTAATCTGATATTATGATTTGGATCTGCAGGACCAATTTGTGCCCCAGCTTTAACCACCTATATTGTATTGTGATGCTGCTTCAATATTTACAAATAATATTCCTTCTTCAAGACACCATCTACCTTTTGAAGTGCACCAGTCCCTCTAGCAGCAAAGCCCCAAATGTGACGCTAGTACCCTTGTTCAGTTGGGATGGTGTTCTCAGGATCACAAGCCTTGAAACCTAAAAATTTTTTTTTTTTTTAAGAAGTTTTCTATCCAGAAAACTTTAAGTAGAAGATCTTAGTTGGTAAATGTTTGCATATACAATAATTCTGTTATTGTATATGCAAAGAATCAATAAGTACATAAGGCATTACATTTTCAAAACTTATTTTATATTAAACACAACTCCTGCCTTTATGATGTTATTGAAACTTTTTCCTTGTAATTCAAATGCTATTGGTTTGCAAGTAAAAACATTATCATTTAAACTTTTTGCAATAAGATATCAATTTTCACACATTTCCACTTTGGTATTGTTTTTTTGGTAATAAAACAAGTTAGGTAGGTGCCACTGACTGCATAAACATATAATCTTGAGGGTACATGTAAGCCACCACTGTGAGATGCTGAGGTCATTTCAAGTGATGAAAGACTTGAGTTTCCAGCCATTTCAGCTCAATTTATACCACAGGGTTTTCACAAATCCCTTTTTGCATATGATGACATTTATGATATGGCCTAAGGGGGGACTGAATAAGTAATCAGTAAAGTCATTGAGCAGGTCCTCCAGAGAGTTCTGTGTTAAAACCCAAATGAGAGGAAGTAACAGTACTCCTGCAATCATTTTTATTGTGAATATGGGGCTTTGTATGAAATTGTGGGCTGGATCAATAATGCCTCCTAGGACTCCTTCCATTCATGATAACCTTACCTAAGCTAAAAGGATGCTTCAACCCACAGCACTTGAAATGAATGACAAGGAGTGACAAAAGGTAAGCTGGTCTTTTTCCAAAGAGGCTTGGATTCTTTTGTGTTTATTGCTACAGAAGTAGAACAGTAATGATGTTGGGAAAAAATGCTTATTTTATTCCAATGCACTCACTTCTGTTATCCAAAGCAATTTCAGGAGCATCAAATATATGTACTAACCAATAAGGTGCACGTATAGTAATTTTCTTACTCTGTTAATGGAAGACATTTTTAACAATATGCCATGTTACTCATCTAAAGCCCCTGTTCCAAATTTTCCTACATTAATAAAATATTATATAATACATTTTATTGTATTTCATTGGAGTTTTGATATAAAAAATCAAAATAAAGTAGTTGAATGACTGGGAACTGGAAAGAATTTTTTTTTTCAGACCCCTTCACTCTGATATCCTTAGATGAAATGCAGTGAAACTATTGGACTGCATAATTGGCTTGATTATCACACTGTAAAAATGTACATTTATTCAACATTTAAACCTTTTTCCATCTGTTTTTTATAACAAATGTAGCAAAATCATAAAGATATTGTGTGTTAAAATTAGTAAGAAGTGATATTTGTGTTCCTGGCTTTTACAGTTTGAAGGTCAGTAAAAAACAATCACAGGGCTGTCAATTTCTGTTCCACTTAAAAAATAAGTCATTAGAACAAACATGAAATTAAAGTACAATAACAAGCAATACAATAAAAAAATTAATAAGAGGTATAAAAAAATTAACTTTTAAAAATTACATTTGAATAAATGACTGGAAGGGCTTAAATTGCATTTTCAAATATATCAAAAAGTATTAAAAGGCTACTGAAGATGCAAGTACCTAAATTTCTGCCTGTGACATTGGTATGTAAAATATTGACTTCTATTCAGTCAGTACTTTTATTCAGCTAAATTACTCCACATTGGAGGGTTTGTGACGGGTTCTACTAATGCATCTTATTCATTTTGAGACAAAGGCCACTCTAAAAACAACAAAAAACTAATTTTCTTCCTTGCAGGTCATTTAAAACTGTTTTTTTTTTCTGTTCCCTTTTTTTCCAAGGCTTTTTGTACCTTGCCTTAATTAAAATTGTGAGTGAGTGTGAAAAGTACAGCAAATGATGACGTGACTGGCCCCAACCTTCACCTGCTGGGTGGACAATTTCAGGTGAGCTTCAACATTAGTAGACATGTACAAGATTAGTAGGCTTGTACAATCAATGCTTCACTCTGTTGACCCTCGGTGTCTTCCGTGCTTTTCTTTAAAACAGCCAAATTAATGGTTCCTCTGGTTTTGCTTCTGATGCAGCCTAATCATCTCACATAATAGCAAGTGCATGTTTTTGTGTAGGTGTTATGGCCATTATGGCTCATCCTGTATTTAAATTGTTGCATATTTAATGAGAAGTCTTTCTGTTAAAACCTTTCCACCGCTCAAGTAAAGCATTCTCTCCCCAAAATGGATGTCATCTAGTGGAGTTTCACCTACTTTGAGTAGGCTTTCATGTTGTTTCGGATCACAGTTGCTTTTACCTCAATCATAACCAATACCCACAATGTCTATTCATGTCTGACCCGTTTTGACTTGGGGGTGGTGGGGAGTCAGTTGTACCTTGTATGTTTTGCATCTATTTTCTGTGGCCTCCTCCTGGCAGATTTGCAGTAGAGTTACTATAATTAAAAATAGATTGGTTTCTGTCAAATGCAGCATGTATTTCAGAGAATAAGTTGTTTATATGAAGTGCTAAAAGTTACAAATAAAACAAAACAAATCTATTATAAATGCACAATTATAAATTACCACTGGAGTACACACTGAGCCTCCCAAACTGAATAGCTTTAGTTTTTGTTTGTGTCAGATGCCCAAGATCTGTACAGTTCAGATGCCCGAACCGTAGCACTCAAATGAGATCAAATACATTTTCACAGCCTTGCATCCAATCAACCTGCTGACGGGTTGTTTTGAAATTTGCTAGTGCTTCAAACCAAGCAGAGACATATATTCCCATCTGAAATATGTGAAATACATTTCATCTTCTAAAGTTAACTATAAAAATCACTTGTGCTGCAGATATTGGCTGATACTTACCACAACCCCATTTTCTTTTAAAGATTTTTTTGGCTCTAGTGGCCTTTATTTGAAAGTAGCTTGATGGGAAATTAGGGATTGAGAGAGGGAGAAGACATGTGGCAAATGTTGCCAGGCCAGGAATTGAACCTGCGACTACCAGCATGAGGACTAAAGCCTCCATATGTGGGTTGTGCTTTGCACCTGCACCACCACAGCACCCCCTACAACCCTATTTTCACTGAAAAAGGTCAACACTTAGTGTTCCTCCTTAAGATAAAAAAAAATGATAGGCTGAGTAAAAGCAGGGTTAATGGAGAGAAGCAGCCAACATGGCCATGGTCACTGGAGGAGCTGCAGAAATCCATAATTCTGGTAGAATAATATATCAACATGGCAGCTTCTAACTCCTCAAATATGACCTTTATGCAAGAGTGGAGGGAAAAAAGCTATTGAAGTGCTGTTTTCAGTTTGCCACAAGCCTCTTAGGGGGCACGGCAAACATGCTTTGGTCAGATTACATGAACTTTATGACCCAGGTCTTTTGTCTGTGCAGTAAAGTGAACTTTACCAAAAGTGCTTATAAATGTAGAGGGTGATGTAACTGTAAGTGCCCAGGCTAAGCTACAATGCCTCATGCAGTAACCATTAATGTGCTTGTTGCCAATGTCAATGTTATTTTCTTGACTCCTACAGTCATGACTTTCACAGCAGTTTTGCATGCATGGCTGGAGTACTGGGCCTATTTGCTCTGTGTAAGTGCTCAGTGGTGAGTCACTGTCCCGGACATCTGCGTCACCAGCTAAACAGCCTAAAGCCATTGACTTCTTAATAATTGTTTCTTCCTTTCCTTAACTTAAAAAAAACATATTAGGACAAAATTTCTGTGCAACGCCATGATCGATTATTAGTGCTGAATGGATGGATTCTTGTCAGTGTCGCATGTCTGCAGGGAGTTTGCTGACAACCAGGCACGAGTAAGCAATGACATTGCTTTGATTGTCAGCAGTTTTTTTTTCATATGTCAGATGTGTTTATTATAGAACAGGATGTGTGATTAGCTGAAAGGGACAGTTTAGTGCTTCAGTGGTGGGATTTTATGTGATAACCCAACATAAAGTTGTGCATAATTGTGTTGAAAACAGATGACAAGTCCATAAAAAGTATGCTCACATTTGGCATAGCCTTATGTAAATGACCATGGACCTTATCCAGCTTTTGTGGCCTCTAACAAAGCTCTAAGGCCTTCCCAAAAAAGTTACATTTATACATAGATTAAATTACACACAGGTGTTCTGCCTATGATTAAGATTTCTGAAAGCTGCTGGTTGCACTGAATTTCATTGTGGTATCGAGAGAAGGGGCCTATAATGAGAGATTCTTCACTTTACTTTATTTGTCAAAGGATTTTGAAAACTCTCTTTTTTTTTCTTTCACTTGACGATAGTGTACTGTTGTGCTTGTCCGTTACATACGATCCCAATAATACATAAATTGAAGTTTGGTAAAAATAATAAAAAATAAATAAATAAAAAGCTAAAATTGTATATTGTTTTTGCAAAGAAACACAAGGTATGCAAAAGTTGTGATCTGATGGCTGACTTAATTTTGATTTGGAAAGATCAAAATCAAATTGATGATCACAGTAGTACAAATTGAGTAAAAATATAAGTTTTGTATAATTTGTGTTAACAGGATAATTGCAAATCAGTCATCTAAATGCATATTTCTGGCAATGTCCAAATTTTATAACAAGTCAGTCTTTTTTTTTTCAGTGGATTTTACCAGCTGCTGTTTTAGCAGCATTAATAATATATAAACAAACCTCCAATATTTGCTTTCAGGCTAAATTCAAGTGCATGTATCAAACTTGATAGACTCTGTGCACATAATTAGCCACATAACAGACATGCCTGCTGTTCCTGTACTGACCTCAGCCTCACATTCACACTAGGAGCTTTCTACACTCTGTACAGTCGTCTGTTAATATTAGTGACTAACACATCACAAGCCCAAAATAACCACACTCAGACAATGCTCCACTTACCTGTACATACAATAAGCCATTTCCGCCAACTAAATAGTGCTTGAACAGTTTGCGTGGCAAATGCAAAGACTCAATTAAGACTATAATACTTCCCCCCTGACAGACATTGACAAGCTAGAGACAACACTTGAAGGGATGGGACAAAGTACACCAGGGGAAGCACTGTCAGATATTAACTTGGACTTTGAGGCTACTGAAAGGTCTCAGTCTTTCATTCAACCCAAGGCAATGCCTGAGCCAATGAGATAAAAGCTTCTGCATTCTTGAGAGCCAATCCGTAATACTCTGAAGAGACCCAGGCCAATTAATCTCTTTGGTGACATGAGCTTTGGAGGGATGGCCTGGTTAACTCCTGGTGGCGTGCTGAGTCTGGATTGAAACCCCACTGTTTTCCTTTCATCTCATGGCTGACAAAGAAGAAAAAAAGATGTACCCTGCAGCAGAGAGAACTTTTGAGGGGTTTTGTCTCCATTTGAAATTGCACCTGTTCTTTCAACCACTAAAAAGACAAGCACTGAATCACTTCATCAATCTTTTGAAGAATTTGCTGTCAGAATAATTTATGCAAGGGGAGCATGCAGACATATATTGCCTTTTGGTAGGGCCTTTTTTTTTTCTATTCCGCTGTGATGGCGTACTAGTCTAACTGGCAGGCCAACATGACTACTCTCAAAACCCAGTAGATCAAAGCAAAAGAGACAGTGGTGTTTCTTATATCCTTTTCTAGTTCTGGATGGGTCCATCGCTTCGATAAGTTAGAGTTTTTTGAAACTAAGAGCTCTCAAACACACTGACTTTTTTAAGCCTGAGGGACATGAGCACATTTATCATTCAATGTACTCCACACAGCTTAGGCGGTGTTGCCACTGGCCATTTGTGTTCCATCATCTGGGCAAAGGCACTGAGGTCAAAGGTTCTTGGCAAAATGTTTTATGAAGAGTCTTCTCATTACTCTTATAAAAATGTGATTTGATGGAACTGGAAATTTAATTTAAAGATTAGTGCCAAGCCTTTACTTGAAACTGAAAGCTGGAGTATATGTCACAGCATATGGTTCCAAATTATGTTCCACGCAAGATTAATGTTGTGAACATATGCACATGGTGTTGTTCAATGTGTTCACTGTCACAAGCTCCTGGTTTTGTAGATAAATCATTATAACACATTTGCAAGACAACGGTGAAAACTGCTTACATTGAATGCTCATATCAGAGTTTTCTAGAAGTTATTACAGCTTTCATCAAGCTACTGTGCATCCTGGTGATATGTTAGTAGCTATTTTTGAAGCATGTAAATTGTACCTTATCTTGTAAGTTCTTTGGTTATATCCAAAACAGTATTCTAAACTGGACCAGTTATGACATTAATGACATGTTACGTATTTTTTTCTTTAGGACTCTTCCTTTTACATTTTTAAGATACTTGTCTCTGTGCCCAAAGTAAAAAAAAAAGCACAACCCCCCCCCACACTAAACTCATGTTTCAGTGATAAAATATTGGCCAGCCAAGTAGAATGTAGTGAAAGTAAAATGTCCCACTCAAATGTGGGTTTATAAAGTGAAGACTGATGCCACGATTTGCTAAAGTGATCATATTATGCTTTTAAATCATTTCTTTTCACATTAAATCATTCAGTTGTGGTGTACACCAGATCCAATTTCCAATTTTAATTTTTTTTTTGCTTTCTTCTCTAAAAATGAGAAGTACAGAAAATATTTTCAAAATGTTTTGTTTTTTTCCAGTCATCCCTTCTGTGAGTTGTAGGACGGAGTATTTTGGCAATATTTTTTTTTTAAATTACGAGAATAAGTCATAATATTAGCAGAATAAAGACCCAGTTATTTAGAAAAGTCTTAAAATTGTGAGCAAGCAGTAATATTAATTAAAAAAAAAAAAAATTCCAGTTCATGCCATGGTTCTTTCTTTGAAGGGATTGTGCAAATGAAACCGATACTGAGGTATAGCTTCGCCAGCCTGGTAAAAACCAGCCTCTTGTACTACATTTTGCTTGGAACAAAGCATAGAGTCCGGATGGTCTGGAATCCCGGCTATTGAGAACAATAACTTCCTGGATGCGTGGACTCTTTTGAAGTTTTCAACTTTTCCTAGTCAGTAAAGTTTGGCCGTGATGCATGTAATGCACCAGTTTGACACTATAGAGCTTTGTGGAAATTACCTGCAATGTAAACAAACCTCCACTGCTAAGAGAGAAGTGCTGAGCTAAACAGGCGGCTGTTAATGTTTATTCAATATTTGGAAGCGTGGCCAACATGAACTGAATGACATTATTCACTTCCTTCGCTGCCATTGCTCAAACTGCAGGCAGACTACAATTCTAAAACAGAAAATCAAAGTCATTCACAACTTTCTTTCTTCTGAATTTAATTTCCAGTCTTCTAGCCTTTGGTATGAGTCTTTTTGTTTTTGAGATATTTAAAAATCATTTGACTTGAAATGATTTATTTAGGAAATATTTAAGAAGTTTAGATTTTATGGCTCTAAATTATGAAGAAATTGGCTGCTTAAATATTTCAACAGGCAATGAATCTTCTTTACACAGTCTGACATAAGAATTAATCAGCTCAACTGTATATATTATTTCTATACTTTGCTTTATTCCATATTATGCACAGGGCTTTATTAATAAACTGTAGATGGAAGTCATTTTGTATGCAGCTGGGGTATTTGAACTCAAAAATGTCTCCTCAAGATGAAAGTGGTAACTAACAGCCATCTCGCAGAGTTTGTAAGTGGAAGAAGCAATGTTTTGATGGGACTCAAGCCCCCTGATAACCAAGTATAGCAGACCTGTCTGCTCTATTTGTCCATCTTAGCAGAGTGCATAATCCTACATGTCTCATGGCCAAGAAAGCCTCAGTATCATTTTGATTTATGAGAGAGAATTTGACAGAGGGTGTAATGGACCATTCGTGTTCTCTTTAGACAATCAAGCTGCATAGTTTAACACTTGCTACCCATCAGGTCCTTCTTCACAAACAATCTATTCTAGACAAGGGTTGAAACAAAAAATGGTGATCACCGTAGGAGCTTAACTTATGATCTTGTGTAATCATGTTACATAACGTTCTTCTCCTAGCTGTTTTTTTTCTTCTTCCACCATAAGACATATTTAAATAAACTGGAACCAATTAGATAACCAAACAAATCTAAAATTCTGATGAGTTTGGTCAAAAATAAATCAGTTGAAAACTGTTTTTTTTTTTTTTTTTTTTAATTTAAATTGAAATTCGAGCCCAATTGTAAAACTGCCTAACATTAGCAGTTATTGAAAATTATGTTAAATGATAAAACTTACATGGTCAGATGAATGGAGGGTTTTATCTTGTTCCTATCCACAAAGGTTTTTATTTTTGTTGTTTTTCTGATTTGTTTTGTTAAAAATATTCCAACACATGCCACTATTTTGTGAACATTAAAGAATTTGTCCCTTCTAAGGACCTTGAACCAGAACCCCTCTGCTTTCATTGCTGATTTGGGATTTAGCTCTGAGATGCACACATGCATGTGACTCAGACAAGAATGCTATGAGCATGCTTCGAATGTAAGTAATCCATCATGTTATCCTCGAAACAAACATTACTTGGAAAAGGACAAATGGATATGTTGACACGTAGTAGAACTACCTGGAAAAGGCAGTGGTTGATGGCTAGATAAGGACTGTTGTCTCATAAATTTGTTTCCAATCACTTCATTGAGCCCTATTATAATAAATGTCAAAAAAACAATTATCATTCTCAGCCCATCATCCATCCATCAATCAATCAATCAATTTTATTTACAAAGCACCCTTCATACTAAAAGCATCTCAAAGTGTTGTACAGATCACTAAAAACAAAAACTGCAATTTTTTGGAAACTGCTCCGCTATTTCCATGTCACTTAATGTGTGTATAGCATAGTGCAGATAAACGTGTGCAACACGTCTCTCAAGCTCTATTCATCAAATATGTGTGAATGCTACACATTTCCTCCTGAAGTCATTTTAATTCAGTTTGACAGAGTAAACACTTTAAAATGATCTGAAGATAATAGCTAAAATATCAAGTTTTAATTCGGGTAGAGGCAATCTCTCCTCTTCTCTCACCTTTAACTATTCAAAAGCATTTGTCAGCAAAATCCACATAAAATCTGTTATGTTTAGTTGTACTACAGAGAACCTGCCTATGTAGGCTATTTGTCTTCATCTTAGCCATTAGGGATTTGAGTCCCTTGTAATGGACACTTGGCCACTGAGCGAGACCTCGATTAATACTGATACAATGGGAGGAGTTGCTACTCTGCCCTCTGGGCTCCACAGGAGGAACACTCCCAAATAACAGCCAAGTTGAATAAAACTTGTTCCATTAAAAGAAATTCCTCAAAACACACATTTTGTTTGTTCCTGATGTTAACTTGGCTTTATCTCAACACAAACCACATAGAAGGTCATACTGGTCAATCAAGTTAATAAATTTTTTCAACAACTGGCTACTGCATGTTTTCTTATGTCTTCCTAAAGCAGCAAGGAAGCGCCTAATGAAGTTTAACTCAATTTTAAAACCTAACATGATCATTCATATGACTGTTTTAACCTTTCTTATATTTAAATAGATATAGATTGAGAATATTGTGCTATTTTATGAAATTGGTCCGTGTTCATTTCAAAATATGATTAAAACTAGTACAATGAGTGATTTATTCATTTTAATCATAAATGTTTTAGCTCAGAGGCTATATACAACAAAATGAGTCTTTGGTATGTACATCACCCAACTGCTGCAGGCTATTATGCTACATTCCAATAGCCACTCTAATAAAACAATAATAAATCCCAACCCTGCTCAAAGAGGGTCGGCATATTACAATATCTCTCAACCTCCTGGGTAAAGTGTTATGGGCTATGTTCAATGACATTCAAGCTCAGAGTCTGTCATATGATTGAGAGGCTAATCGCTTTGTAAACAAACATCTCCAAATGCGTTGTAATAGGGGCTTAGCTCTGTACTGAGGTAAGAATGTGATGACAGTGAAACAATTGGCTTCAATCACAAAGCTCTGATTTTAAATCTCTGCAGATGGGCAGGAATCCCTTTGTTTCTAGGTGGTGATGAGTGATTTAAAAGGATTAATTGGGGCCTGTGTGCTGTTGTTGGTGGCAGTTTAGCAAAAGTGAAATGTTTATTGACCTGTAATGGCGACAATAAACATCAATTGTGTTTGTTAAGCAAACACAAAGAATGTGTATGGTTCTCACACTGTCGTGCTTGGTCTGTCTTTAAAGAGTATTCAAAATATGTTTTATTTTTATTTTTACATGGGTATTAAAATACAATGAAGCCGACCAAGCTTTTGTTATTAAACGGTTAGAATACTGACTTTTCAAATAATTGAAAATAAAATAATTTTGTATTAAGTGACAAGCTTGAGGAAAGATCCCATGTCATTTGCATCGATGACTAATAGCCTCTGAATTTGGTGCACCTGTTGCTATAGCACATGTCATTTTAGATTGCAGATATTTTAGCCCATTCTTTGTGTTTAGAATAAAGCGGTAAAAGTTCCTGTACACTTTGGAGTGGTTTTGAAACTGTAACCCCAAATATCAAATAAAAAGCAATTTTTGAAATCTTTACTGTAGTCACCAACCAAGAGACTGGAGCAAAAATGTATGATGGAAACATGCTTTGCTTAAAGGGATCCATAATTACTTTTAACAATAGACTTTATTTGAGAAGCATTTCTTTCAGATGTAACAAACAATCTAGTAAAAATACTGAAGGCTGTTTAATCTTTATAAATGTAAACATTGCTGAATGGATGTCGCCATGTCATTCACGCTGCATTGCGTCCTGTGTAGATGACATACGCTAGGTGCTAAAGTGCTAGCTCCTTCAAGCCAGAACACAAATTTTTGTGCAATGAATAACAATCAGCCATTCAGTTTGAACCAATGCTTGTTGAAATAGAAAGCAATGCAAAAATCACAAAGGGAATTAAAATAAGGAGAATCAAACGTATAAAGAAGACAGATTTGGCAGAAAAAGCCGGTGTTTGTGTTGTAGTTACTTGAACATGCTAAGCGGAAAGGAGAGCTCCGGTTTCTGACTTAACCTGTTTACAGTACTGTCAAAATCAAAACATTTTCTTGACTATATTAGAATGGCGTGTTACAGACATAAAGATGACTTACTGTCACTTTAAGTCACCATCCATTATCCTTCAATTAGTTTTGATTTTGTGTTAGCGCATGCTCATGATAAACTGCCGGCTCCTCTGTTTAGATTATAAATGGATTAATACAACATTGCATTATCTTTAGTTTTTTTTCTGTTTTGTAATGGAGACTGAAATTAAACGGCCATATCAACCAAAGGTTTGAATGCGCTTCCTAACCAGACACGCTCCAAAGCGTCCGGTCCATAACTCTTGAACACGCTGTCAGTTCCCAGTCAGAAAGACGCTTTTAGTTCAGTGTCCATGAGATGATATTCAGAAAGGATTTTTTTTATTGACTGATTTTAATTGCCTCTGCGATGAACTTTTTGCGTAAAGTCTATAATGTCTGCCCATGTGCACCAGTCAAGGGTGTTAATTATAACCTGCCAAATGACCGACGGGCTTCAAATTTTCCCGTCGTTTAAAAAAATAACCGGTCAAATACGGAAAATATTCCGTTAACGTGACCTCTGGTCCAGACATTTTGTGGGCTGCCTCATCCTCCACTACCCTGATGTCTTGTGTCTAGTTTATAGACTCAAGTCCACTATGACCTACACAGCATGCACTGCACAGTGATAACATGGTGACCATTGTAGACAAAAATATAATTACAATATAATAAAGATATAAAGTAATTATTTTATAATTATTATATAAGTAGTCATTTTTATGTAAGACAAACAATATTCTTTAGGTAAAAGAAAAATTACAACTTTTCGGCCCAACAAGTCATGGATCCCATTTATCCTCAGAATCTCCTGCAATAGCACTTGTTCCAGAGATCAAAGGGTTAACAACCACTGCTTTAGATGCAATATTGATGTTTGTTTTGTGACTCTCTGTAGTATTTTTAATTTGTGCTTTAGTTTCCTCATCATTCCAACAGGCCCTATCAAAAAATACTTTCTTTCCTCCTACTTGATACTTCCTCTTACTCCCCTATTGTACATTTTGAGGCATATTTTCTAGTTCTATCATCTTTGTTTGTATGCATATTGATATGCTACCAAAAAAGAAACCGAAACATGTGCAATTGTGCATCAACTTCTGCAATGCATCACTTGCAGCAAACAGATTTGGTTTACAGTGTTATTTTTAATTACCTTGATTAATGCATCTCTAATTGTATGAAATAGGTAAAGCGGTTGAATAGTTCAGATGCAACATGAAATATCGAGGTAATAAATATATAAAATAGATATTTAAATAAAATGACTTCCGCTAGCAGAAATGTCCCACATATGCAGCAATCGCAATAACCCATCTGTGAAAGCCAGGAAATTTAGCCCACTATATTATGTTGCACCGTAAATAAACAGATGAATTATATTAGAGAAGCAAGTGTGGAAAATTAATGAGGTAATTTTTAGAAACTCCCCACATTTAAATTAGCAATAACTACAATAAAGAAGTAACTACACCTGCAGAACGACACGCAGCAACATGCCAGCAGTAACAAACGACACTAAGGTCCTTCTAGTTCAGATATAGATAGTTTCAGCCCATGGGGATAGGTGGGTGGGCGATAATGTCTTCCCAGAAGGCCCCACAGAACCCAGCACCCCTCTTCCCCTCAGGAGAGAGGATAGGTTCAGTTCACAAACAGAGCAGAGTCACTCACCCAGGGGACTCGTGAGCCGTACAGGTGAGACCACACATGTATCACTTCAATTTATCATTCTCACAGGGCAGGCTTTGCAAACACGCTCTAGCTGCTAGATCAGCCGATATGAAGCATGGGTAGGCACCAGCGTCCCAACAGCTCGCTGCCCTGAAATGGCAAATGTGCAAAATAAGGATTAGGTCACTGTCGCTTTCAGCAGGTATGAACAGCTTTTGCAACTGTGTATTTTTATCTTTGTCTGGAATCTTATTTTGAACTTTTAGGATCGCAAAACCATATTTGTTGGCTTTTATCTTAGTCACTTAATCAACCCATGAGTTCAGCACTAAGCACTCTATGGAGAAGTTAAGTCTACTAAAAATAAAATGTAATACTGCAAAACATAAATTGTCTGCCATTAAAACACATTGAAGTGTTCGAAACAACATTCATACATGGATAAAATTGAGTGTTTTTTTTGTTTGTTGATTCAGACATATGACAAGCTGTATGCTAATATTTTAATTTAATATATTAAATCGAACGCATAAAGCTTCAATTTAAAACTACAATTCTAATGTGTAATTCAAGCATCACACAGTTTTAAGTCGATAATAGACAATTGAAAGCAGATTTTTTAAAATCTTATTGTCATTTCAATATTTTCTTTTTTTACATCTCTTAAAATTAGGAAAATTATTACCTAAAATAAACTAAGTTATCTTTTTTAAAAAAGCTGGAGGCTAACTACAAAGACAATTTGGTAAATTATATTATTTTCCAAAAATCATTATTAAGCCAGCACATTGAATTTTCAGTTTCTAACTTATTGTAATTCAATTTAAAACAATCATAATATTATGGAAAATAACTTATAAGAACCTTAATTAGCACAGCACAAAATATTTTGATGAAGTCAGTAGATGATGGACTTACTGTATAAGTTCAGCTGATTAAGAGACTTTTAAGTTTACCCTCCAGATACCTCAGAGTTCAATGCCAAAGTCATTGTACTCAATCTGTAATATTAACTTGATTTAGATGAGAATATTTACTCATTTTTTCATATTAAAATCTTTGTGGGCCTGAAGTGGCCTTATAAAGTGTAGTTCACACTATTACTATTCATTCGTCATTATAATGAAGTTGAATAAGTTAGCCAAAGTTCAGGAGAGAACTATAGCACCTTTAACAAGAGGCAACCCTTTGATGGTGGTGTTATTCATAGAATCACTTTGGAAACATTTACTCAGAAAACTTCAGTCCTGTTCTGTGTTCATAAAAATAAACTAAGCATTAGATTAGATAAGAAATAATTTGCATATATTTAGTCCTTGTAACCCAGACGTGACGATAGAATACAGGAAGTATTTTGAGCTAAACGCTCACAATCATCTTAAAAGTTGGTGGCTGCTCTGGTTTTCCAACTGGATAAAGTCAAAGGAAATGTGTTCAATTCACAAAGTATTAGAAATGAAGATATTTATTTTTAGGTATAGAAATCCAGTATGACTTTGAAGTTAATATTTGAAAAAGAAAATGGAAAGAATGGTGTCTAGGTATCTGCATCAGTGTTGACAGCACGTACTTTAACCAAACAGCACATCATACAAACTGTCGAGGTATTCCGATATGGGGAACTGTGAAGTGGTTAAACCAGATGGAGGGGGATCAATGCGTGTGCCTTATGTACCTCTCGCTGCACAGTTATTCTCAAATTTTCTCTTGTTTTCACTTCAGTGCTCCCAACTGACAAACCCTCTGCTCTCACAGCTTTCTATTGTCAGACACAGCCGAAGCCATGTCTCGCCAATTAGGGGAATAGCAGCTTTGGAAAGCCTTCCCGCTATGTCTCTGTATTTCAGTCTTGGTTTGGATATGTCAGCGCTCAAGTGTCATATTGGGCGCAGACTGCCAAGGAAAAGCACATGCTCGGGAAGCATAATGATCAATAATTTGCACATTCCTATCCACCAGTGATTTGACTGAAATAGCCTGTGGGCACAGCCATTGTTGCTTTAGTCTTTTGCATTGAAATATTGACTTAAAAATGTTATCCAGAGAGTTATTTCAAATTAACTGACTGAAGTTGCTAAATTCATGTTTGTGTTTTTTTTTTTTTTTTACCTTGTGTTGTATAATGAGTATTTTTGGTAAAGATGCAAATGCATCTTCTATTCATTATAGTAACTGGGCTTTATATCATTTATCTCTATTTTTGTATTGTGGGTTACTGATTGAATAAACTCTTAATTCTGAAAGTACCAAGCAAACACTGGTAGATTTAAACAAACAAATGTTTTCTTTAACTAAAAAAAAATTATATAAACACAAGACACTGTTAAATTGTTCAGGAATAGTTAGTATAATCAGGTTTTAAGTAATTTATTTGTATTATCCATCTATCCATTCAAGTGTTTATACCCTCTTATCCTTGCAAGATCGTGGGGTTGCTGGTGCCGATCTCCAGCAGTTATTGGATGAGAAATACACCCCGGACAAGTCGCCAGTCCATTACAGAGCAACGTTGAGACACAGAACAACCAACCATGCACAAATATGCACATATCCAAGGGCAATTTTGAGTGAATCATTGTAAAGAAAATTATAATTGACTTTAATAGTCAATTATTGTATGGAAAATAGTTTATTTGCCATCAACCCGGAAAAGCAAAAGATGGATGAATGGATGGATGGTTTTCAAGTTTTTTGTGATTGTATTTTACTTATCTCACTCACCATTCCAGACACTACAGTTTCCATTTTTCTTGACAGATATTTTGTTCCAATTGGAGATTTTGCTGGACAGTTTGGAGGTTATCTTGATTCAAGTCACACTTATTTAGATTAGGTAAAGACTTAGGGTGTAAATGTGAATAAATTTGGCGCATTTGTGGGAGGTCAAGTCTTGTCATGTCAATGAAGTCAGTTTTAATTCCCCATTGTTTTGTCTGGTGTTATGTCATGCTATGCAGGGTGTAGAATTTACCATGACTGAGGGAAAGATGAGTAATTTCACCACAACTCTGGAAACAATCTTAATGTCTCTTGGTCTTGAGTTCTTCCACAAAGACATGGAGCTTTTCCATATGGCTTACATTGCGGAGGATGACGTCTGACTGGCAGGTGAGTTTGATAGATGAGGTACACCGGCAGTCAGGCTGCAAATCTAAAGCACGGAAAAACAAGTCAAAGAAAGAAAACACAACAGCAAAAGGACAAAACATTTTTCTGGAACTTAGACCTTTTTGTTTTGCCGACAGGGGAGTATGTTAATCTTGTGAGGAGATGAGAGGAAGAGGAAGAAGATATGCAGAACAGTAATGAGGAGATGAGCAACAGCTGTGCCAGGTAAGCTGCCAGGAAGAGAGGAGCGAGGCACGAGCAGACATATGACACATGAGGAAAATTGAAGGTGAGAAGACAAGAGGAGAGAAAAACCCAGTTGCCAGCTGGCATTCTGACATTTGTAATATGGAAACAAGAAGCAATCAGATGTCCATCTGTGAGAGTCTAGCTACATGGTTATTGTAATACTAAATTTGTGAATCAGTTTCTTGAACCTAAGAGGGACTCCATTTAATACTTAAGATTCTCAAAGCAAAAATGCAGAACTTATAATTGACTTTTTGTGTCTGGGTTTTTTATTTCACTTACTTCAGGAAATAAAAAGTGACAAATTATGCATCACTTTTGGAACAGAATCATTTTGATAATTATAGTTGCAAATTTTTGTATTAAAAATTACCGAACTTTTCTGGTTAAGACTATATAGAAAATGAACCACACATGTTCCCTTTGGAGTGATCCCACTTAGTGTAAAATTGGGGCTAACTAGAACTTGTTGTTTTTGGAAAATGCATTCTGTTTGTATGGAAACAAATACTTTTTCCCTGTATATTGGCATTTCTACAGACCACGTGGACCTTTTTGTGGATATAGTACGCCAAAATGACACAGGCTTCTTTCAGCAAGATAATATGCCTTGCCACAAAAGCAAAAATGGTTCAGGGCGCGCAACAACACATTTGTTGACATCCTGTTAACATTCTGATACCAGAAACGGCAGCATAGCTTTATTGGACTTTATGTCCTGACAGGTCAGACCTGTTTTGGGAGAAGCAGGAGGGCAAGCTCACTCTTAAGCAGGTGATCATAATGTTATATTCTGTCTGATTGATTTATAGCAATAACAATAAAATTATTCAAGTAAATAAAAGTCCAGATGGAAAGAGCTAGTACACTTAAAACATGAGGATTTTGTGCGTTTGCTTTTTATTCATATTGAAGCATTTTTAAAAACTCTCTCTACATGCGGAATATAACATCTGAGAAGGTGTCAATGTAAATCACATTTTTACCAGGTTCAGTTGAAATGGGTGCTCTGAAGCTTTACTTGTCATGTCTTAGAACAAGCATGTCTGGTTGATACAGGAGAATATCAAAGAGGCACACGTCAGCTAAATAAAAACCACAGGACTAATGTCTCCTAAAATTACTGTAATTACACATTAGCAGGTATTGCGTCTTCAGAACAAAGTCCATAAAATGGTCACAATAATGCGGAGCAGGATATTCTTACATTAGGTCACCGCCTGGTTCATTTTCAGAAACATCTTTGTGTTCGTAGCGTACTGATTTTTGTCAGAAGTTTTTTTTTTTTTTTTTTCCAGATGACAAAATCTGCCCAAATATCAGGTGAAGATCTTCAACAGAGCAACCAGAAAAGAAATTCATCGCTTTAGTCACTTTATGCTATGCAAACCTTTGAACCATTTCCCCCATGATATAATTGCTGAGGATCCCTTTCAACTTGGAATACTGTCAGGTCTGTAAGTGGTAGATATACAGTGGAGCCATTTAATTTGTATTTTAATGTCCACCAGAGATAATCAGTCCCTCTGATCCTTCTTTCACCCTCTCTCTGTGTCACAAGTGTGGAAATCACTTTTATGAGTGTGAACTGTGTAACCGTTATTGCTACTTCATTAGTTTATGTTGTAGTTCATCATAGTAATTGTAGTGAACTGTCTTGTTTAAACAAAAGTTCCAGCTACTGTCTTTATTCTGAAAGCACATATTGCATAGTACGGGTGAGACATTAATATCTGTCTGGTTTGAAACTTCTTAACTGAGCCTTTGATATTTTAAATTCTCCTCGAAGTTTCTTTGTGTCGCCACACCATCCTGTGTGTTTGACCTGATCTATAAAGCTGCAGCTTCAGCTTTGTTGTTCAAAGTGTTGGTCTGTCAGCTATGTAGTTTGGTTTCAACCCTATTTGTGAATTAAATCCTTCTGCTTTTCTTCAGGAATATGGCATAGTGATGCGTCCTTTAGTTCTCTTGTTGTGCAGAGAACAAATAAAAGCTTTTAGCTGCTGGTAATCAGGTCAGTGTGTTGTCCTCAAAATGCTCTTAAGGGATTTAAGACAATTCCAAAGCAGATCTTTTATATCTCCACATGCAATTAAATAATAGAAATTTAAATCTGTATGCTACAGGCCATCAAGGTGCAAAGGTCAATCAAAAGTCAGGCATTGTAGTTCTTTGGGGACCTGCTTGAAGTGGTGGAAGGCGAACACAGACTAATTTATGGAAGCTTTTTATGAAAGGCAGTTGCTGCATTTTAAACACACCGCAATTTCAAAACAACATCTCATTTTTATATATTTCTGTTCTCGTACAAATAATTTTAAATGAATCAGATTGTTTTTATAAGAATAGTCTGAAGAGAACTAATATACTAGTACATTTAAAACATATTAACATGAATATAGTGCAAACATGGAATGTTTCAGAGAGTGAAACTGGTGTGGGATATTATCACACATGGAGTGAAATATTCCAAGCCTTTGTTTCTTGTAATTTTGATGATTATGGTTTAAAGATCAAAATTCGGTGTCTCAGAAAATTGGAATCCTATTTTTTGAGATGTAGTGGATTCAAAGTGTAATTGACTTTGGGGTGTAATGATGCATTCACATCTGAAGACAAGATGATACATAACACACTATTTTTGAAAGTACTAAAACATTTTTTTTTAACAACAGAAAATCACAAACTGTGTTTAAACAGTGTGGAAGAGTTGAAGTCCATGGATTGTTGTTTTCAATCCTGCCTCAAGAAGGTCATAATGCAGAGAAAACAAGGAGTGTGTTTTTTTTTTTGTTTTTTTTGCAAATAGAAAAAATGGATGTAGAAACATCAAACTGTATTTGTTATTTCACTGTTTAACCACTGTATATCTTTGAATTTTGAACTAGACAAGATTAAAGGCAGTTCAGACTCATTAACAACTGTGAAACAGCCTTTTTGGTGTAACTCCAATTTGAAGCTCTGATAACAGATTTTAACAGATGCTGTCTTTGATGTTGTTTTTTTGTTTCCAAATAAATGACTTCAATGTTTGAGGTTTAGTTAATGCTTATATGGGCGGGTATTGTTGTTCATCTCAGCAATTATTCTTAGTTAATCAACTTTGTCAGTGCAACATGCTAAGAACTCAAGGACAATTTCTCTCTTACTTCATAATAAGAGTCTCAAACAGGAATAGTTTGGGACGGCTCAGCGAAAGTTTGCCCAGTGCCTGGGAGAGTTTCAGTTTAGTTACATCTGTGATGCAAAAACCGACGATGAGAAATGCATTGATGAGTCTTTGCAAGAGTTTTCCATGTTCTTGAAAAATCTAGAGTACCAAAGAGAACTGATGATGCGAATCATCAGTTCATGGAGAATTCACTTTCATGACATTGGCTTTGTGGTATTGCTACCTATGATTAACAAACATTTATGTTAAATTGACTTCATTTAAAAAATAAATGACTTTAAAAATAGATTTTTAAAGTCATAATAATGTAATTTTGATTTGTTTTTTTTTAAGACAGAGATAACTGTGTTGAGTTATTCTGTTTGACATCAGTCTATTTCATGTATTCTTGACAAGGGTTCATCAGTCAGCTTATTTCAGCTAAGGAGAACATACTTTGAAAATCAAGGTGGCCACCATTCTGCTCTCGGCACAGTAGTACTAGGAGTCTGTTAAGCTAAAGTTAGGTAGTTAATTAGTTGGGCTTTTGAGTAGTAAATCAGCAGTCGGCAGACTTACAGATGGGCAGCTCTTAGTTTGCCAATATGTGCTGCCAAATCAGGAAATGTAGCTATTGGCTGTCTTTAAAGTCACTGGAAGTTGCCAAATGATATTATTACTGAATTTGAATAATTGTTCTCATACATGTAATGATTTGTGTAGGAGAGGGAAATAATGTTAGGGAGAGATATTGGAACTTTCAGTCAGCTGCTGCAGTATGAGAGCAGAACCCCGGCCAGATTAAGCTGGCCACCGGCGCTGCAGTCCACATGTAATCATATCGGATGTTAAAATCGGGAATTGCTTGGTGAGCTTTGATTTTCCCAGTAGGAATTCCTACTGCAGGGAGGTTCTTCTATAAATAGATGATTTCGTAAAAAAAATCATGTACTGATGTGAACTACACCTATGTCCCCTGAAACTAAACTTTCACCATTTACTGAAATGCAAGCAATGAGAATTACACACGTCCTTTAAATTAACGGTGTTCAGTACCGCATTTATTCCTGCCTTTATAGCTACTTCTTTTGCACCATAATCTGTCTTCTTTACTCTCCATCCTTCTCTACCTTACCTCACCTTCTCTCACACATATTTGTATGATCCACAGGCGCCACATTTGCATCCCTCAATTAGCATAAAGTACGGCAACAAAATCTAAGACGGATGATGTTGGACCCCAGGGACTTTCCTAACAGGTGGGAACGGGGTTGGGAGATAACAACAACCAACTGTTCCAGGAATGAAATGAGTCCAAGTGAAATCTAAGTTGAGTATTTAATTTACCATGACTTCAAAAGGAAGTGGCAATTAGAGAGGAACTTCAAAGTCAAAATACCTGCATGAATAAGCAAATATTAGCAGTTGCTTTTCCATATCACGTGCATGTCTGTATGTAACATTTGCTCTATGAAGGTCAGTAAGAGTGTGCTGTTATAAGTTCTTATTATTTATATTCTTTGAAGAAAATAACGTGTACATTCTGGGCAATGATGTTCAGAATGTTTATTAACTGAGGTTTTTAGCTGACACTGAAAACACTGAAGAAATGTATTGCTCTGATCCACTGTACATGTTAAAAGTAAAATATCTTTGATTTATTTAGTTAAAAATAAATCAAAATCATTTAAATTTAATGAAGAAACTAAGCACAGTTACAATATAGAATGTTTTTCTGGCTACAGAGCATGAACAAGTCAAGTATATTTGTATACCACATTTCAGTTTATTTTTTTCTGAAATGCCATTATCAAGATCATCAAGCAAATGCACTACTAATCAAAGTCAAATCTAAATAAATTTTAGCCTTAATTTAAAGGTACTCAGTGTTTTTGTCTGTATTGCAGTTTTCTGGAAGTTTGTTCCAGATTTGTGGTGCATAGAAACTGAATGTTTCTTCAAATGACAGCAAAGGAACATCCAAGCACATGTAATGTATAATCAGTAATTAAACATTATGACAGATAATGTGGACATACATTTTACGCTAAGTACTCTGAGAGAAAGACAGAACACATCATGAGTGAGCACTTGAAGACGAAGAGAAGCTTCATATTTTATTACAGAAAATTTTATGGAGAGTATCCATGAGGCTGTATGAATCCAGGAAATTGCTAACATGTGCACTGGAACAGAAAGACTTGTCTAAACTATTTTTTATATTTAACATACTTACTTTTGAAGCTGAATCTCAGTTGTCTTATTTCTCATCTCTATTTTCTCTTATTTTCTGGGCTTATATAAAGTATATTGTAGAAATTAACATTAAGCTTCGCTCATTCACACATATTAATAGTATTGCATTAAGGAACTGAACAAATTTTTGAATCATACACAGTCCGTTCGGATTACATTTAAACACTGGGACTTCTTAAAGCACTTCAAATTACAAGACTATCTCCCAGTTTTAAATCTTATCCAGTTATGCATTTATCTAATACAAGTATGTCAACTATTAGAACTTAAACAAAATACAATTCAACATTTGTGCTTTTATTTAGAAATAGGTACTGTATAATGGATGGAGAACAACATTTGCAGAATTAAATGCAAAACAAAGATGGATATGCAACAGCCAGACCACCCAGCACACACACAGCAGGCAACCAGATTATTTCCTTCAGAGGAAGTAAGTGTGAATCTTCTCTTACTGAAGCTAAAGTTTTCACAAAAATCTTCAGTTCACAGCAGACATTTTGTCTTGTTTTTATCCAATCAGGAACAACCAGCCTTTTTACACTCATTTTCTCAGAAGATATTAAACGTGCAAGTTGATTTTATCAAACAAAAGAAGAATGTGCGATCAAATGAAGAAGAATGTATATGGTGGAAAATAAAATAAAAAACAAAATAAATTTGTTTTGGTAAAACATAAGGCTGATGTCTCTAAAACAGTATATTTGGTGGTGAATAATTATCATTGTTAAATGACCAATTGATTTAAGATACAGCTCTTGCTTTTTAGCCTATATATGTATTTTGTGTGATTAAAATAGGATATCAGAGCGATGGTAAAATTATACATTGTCACTATGATTGTGTAGGTTCTTTGAACCTCTACTAGAAACATGTGCTCCTGCAGAATGCCATTCTCAGTACAATACAATTGAAAAGGCTCTGCAGGATTCAGGAAACAACAAAGTGACTAAAGAAATTCAGAGTGTAATTAGCTTTTAAGCTGTCTAACCTGTTTTTCCCAAGACTGCACCTTCTAGATTCTGAAGGGTGAGAATAATAATTATACCTTTTGAACAATATGCCCCCACTGTCAACACTAATTATTCGTACAATTAGCATTTTGATTTAACCCAAACCCCTTTTTTTCAAATGGACTCTCTCTAGATATTGAGTTTAGGGGAATACATTTTGGATTTGTGAATTTGTAGATTTCAGCATTAATTCGGCAGAAATTCATCACTGTTGTCAAAAAAGTCTGCTCTGCTTCCGTGAACTGCTGCCATGCAGTTCATGGATGCTGTGATTAAAAAATAGAGCAGAATTTAAAATGATCTAATAATTTAAATAGTGTTTTTCACCTCAAATGAAATACAAACAGTCCTGGCTATCTTTTATTTTTTTGCTGCACAGAAAGAGCAGATGGCAAGGTACTTTGATACTTTCATCAAGAATTAAATGTCTTCTGGCTGTGGGGTACTTCATCTCCTTTATCAGTTTCATCTCTACAAAGTGCATCGATTCGATTCAATTCAACCTTTCAAATCATAAAAACTTCTCCAGCTATGAATGATTTTGTGTCAAATACACAAACACATAGAAGGAAAATACAGTTTTCAGAAATTTGGCTCAAAATAAATATGGTATTTCATTTCAGCAGGGATTGAACAGATGGTGTCTTTACAGCATAGATATTTAGATGAAAATCACCCAAATACCTTTTACCAATAACCATAACATGCTCTCACAGAATATGGTTATCTCTAGTAAGAAGACACTTTCACACCCTGGAAATGAAAGCAAACATAATGAAGGGCAAACAACATGAACAGCCTTGTATGAGCACAAGAGGGACATTTTATAAAAAGAGGCAAAAAGTTGTCTTTACATTTATCATTTTATCCAAAACATTTATAGATTTTTGTTTAATCTACATCTGATTATCTAAATCCCTGCAGTCCTTCAAAAGAACTTTAGATTATGTTTATAGGATATGATTTTCTTTCTATTATTACGCATGTAAAATAATTAGTTATTGTAAAATATAATACAAAATGTGACCAATATATGCAGTTCTAAAAATGTGTCACTATTTTGCTTATTGTCACATAACAACCACAAGCATAGGCATATTTTCTTGGGCAGATTGCTTTGCTTTGTAGGTGAATGCAACTAAAATGCAGACAGGACCATGGGATAAGCATGATAAGTGTTTAATAAACAAACAGAAAACTTACACAGCTTATTAAAAAAAGCAAACAAGGTATGGAGATTGGACAGAATATCAGGAGGAACCAGCAATGAACAATGATAACCAGAGGCCTTCTACACAAAGGAAAGGGTGGAGAATTATGTTGAATGCAGATGATTTAATCATGGGGATTTGGAACAACTGTGGAGGAGAGCAAAACCAGGAAACAGAGGAAAGGTGAATAATTAACTCAGTGGAAACTAAACTATGCACAAAACAACAAACCAAGGGGGAAGGCTAACACTGATCTACAGGATAAACTAGAATAAACAGAGAACAGAATACAAGAAAAAGTAAGAAATTAAACCTAAAGCACGAAAGCTAGAAACATCTTTCTAAAAACAAGAACACAGAGAAATGAATGCTATTAATGCCCAAACCTGTTGCACATAAATTAAAAAATAAGAAAATTATCAAAACATAAATCTGAACCAAAACCCAGCTGTGCTTGAGGTTAATAATATTTACAAAACACCTCAACTTATAACAAAATTACATTAAACTTGAATGAATGTTATTGACTGGGTATTACTGAAATACTGTGGAGCGGGTTATTTCATGTTTATGATGATAAAGGAGCTGCAGAAATATTTAAATGAGACAAGGCACTTCAAGTCTTTATGGGAGGAAAAGTGGAATAAATTACTTGAGACTTAAGTTATTGTGTTTCATTAAGTTAGATACAATATGACTGAGCTAAGAAATGAAAAGAAAAGATTTTGATATAATGAGATTTTCAATGATGTGCTTGATCTAACATCGTAGTTTTGTCACTGATATATGACGGCATGTGCCTGCAGGAACATAGGAATCAATAATCCTAATTCAAATGTAAAATGTTAGTCTGTTGGTGGGCTGAAAATGAGTATATAGTGAAGCTAGAATGAAAGTATTAAAAAACAATTTCCATAAAAACTGCATATGTTCATAAGAATGTTCCTCCTGTTTAAATCCAAAGGCAAAAGATCAGTGGAAGAACATGTCAGGTTTTTGAACAACATCCAAGGTAGAGCAAAGCAAAACAAAACAAAAATGTCTTAAGTAGGAGATGCTGTATAGCTGATTCGATTTAGTTTTTTCATGAGGAATAGTTACTGTAACTCAATAGCCATTGATAATTCCAAATGATGATGAGCTCCATCTCATTCTGCTTTTTGGTGAATGAGCCCATTTTATCTACTATAATCATGTTTCCTCCAGATTTAGACATCATTTTATTTTTTTTTTTTTCACCCTCTCAACTACAATTTTTGCATTGTCTGATGTGAAGAAACTTTCATCTTTTCTATCTATTCAACAGAAATTTGCTCAGGGATCAGACCTGAAATGTTTTATATGTTGCTAGCACTGTTGCCATGGAGCAAGAACGTCCGGGGATTAGAATCCTGGCCTAACATTGTTCTGCATGAAGTTCTCACGTGACTGTGCATGCATGGTTCCTCCCTGGGTACTTCAGCTTCCTTATGCAGGCCAAGAGGATAAATCTAATTTGGCTCTATAAATTGTCATGAGTGATTGTGTACATGAATAATTGTTTGTCTTATGTGTCTCTGTGCTGCTCTGTGATGAATTAGTGACCATTCCAGGGTGTACTCCGACTCTCAAATAAGGGCTGCTGGACATAAGCATCAGTTCCCTGCAACCACAAACAGCTGGATGGGCTAATTTTGATCTATATTAACAGAAATTCACTTAAAGGGGCGGTATTATGTATTTTTACTATGTAACCTTCAGTTGATATAAACCTGGTGCATATATTAAACATGACTTTAAAAAATTGATGCCTTGAAATTTGTCTGTCTCTTTAAGAAGCTTCTATTCTTCTAACACTCAGCAATGACTTTTCATTATGTCATTTATAATTGTTAAGTGCATGGAACTGAGAAGTAGTTAAGTTTGCATGATATGAACACAAGACTTACAGTCCCACTAGGTGTCTGCTAATTGCTGCTGCTGCTGCTAGTCTGGAGGAACTGTGGGTTTCTGTGAGCTGGAAGCTCAGCTGGAGAAGTTTTATGGAAAACAAAATGGCTCTTTGTGAGAGCATTTGTTTAGGCCCTGAATAGCTGCTATATGGGAGATTCAAGGATTTCTAAAACATGCATGAAGAATCAAGACAACAGTCCAGTAATTATGTTATAACATTATATAGAAGTTGGTTTTACATAATACCTCGCCCCCTTTAAAAACTGGAACTATCTCTTCAACAACAGGCATATCACAAAGATAGTAGATCAGTGCTTTGTATATTGTAATTTTAAAAATTTAGCATTTCTTGGTTCACCTTTTTTGAAGGTGAACCATGCAAATAACTTTAGTTATTTGCATGAAAATGCATTATTTTACCAAAATAAAATCAAGCACAAGTGGGAAAATAAATTTGCTATATAAATGTTTGCCTTTCAGGGTATACTTCATTAGCAGGTATTGTGTGCTTTGCCTCACTGCTTTATGGTTTATTAAGTCTGGCTCCACATGAATGAGCTTCATTTGATTTGAGGTGTGTGATGACAGTCACCTGCATTCCCAAAGGCCCATTGTCATCTCACTAACATTGTCTGACAACTGAGCTCATCCACTAGCTTTTATTTAATAATGTTAAGTCTCTGTTCCCTTTTATCTTCATGTATTTCCACTAAATTGTCTAACATCATGAGACTAGAGGGGATCCTGTTGAGCATCACCCTGATAACATTTACAGACTCAGCC
Organism: Girardinus metallicus; assembly: GCA_903067095.1. Lineage (NCBI taxonomy): Eukaryota > Metazoa > Chordata > Actinopteri > Cyprinodontiformes > Poeciliidae > Girardinus > Girardinus metallicus. The sequence continues at coordinate 27,565 of CAEGAE010040667.1, forward strand.
ACACTTGCCCTATTAGGTTTTCCTAATATGAAACTCATTTTCATTTTACAGTCAAACTTAATTTTATTAAAAATGAAAAAAGAAACTACAGTGACACCGGATATGTTGCTCAAAATAATTTCAGGATGTATTGAATTATATCCAGAGTAATTGTGTTGGGAGAAAAGAATGAGGAGTGTCATTTTCGTCTAGGAGTGAAATTAATTCTGTGGCCTGTCAGTGTGGGTAACTGAAGATGAAAAGCTTCCCTTCTGTGCATTACAATATACCCTGTTCTTATTCTACAGAAGATAATGCAGCAAGAATTGTTCTCAGTCATTTTTTTCTTCTTTAAATCTCTTTATGCTGCAGTGAAACCACAAGAACAGATGAGCAGTTTGCTGCCAGCAGACTTCTTCTGTTCATCATAGAGATTTAAAGCTCCTATTTTTTTTTATTTTTTTTTACTACCTGACCCATTTCCTTGTGTTTCTGAAACCAACACTCCCTCTTCTATTTCTATTTAATGTCCTTAAGAGGTCTCTGAGCAGTTCAGACAGTCATGGTCTGTAAACACACACAGTATCAGAAACTTAAAGACAGTGCACAGAAATCCTGTGTGGGAGGTTTTCTTCACCTACCTGAAAGGATTCGGATAAATCTTTTTTATGCTTTTGTGTCCACCTGAAAGACACTAAGACCTTCAATGATGTGCTTTAATTTTTGCTCACCATATCCACAAATTAAGTACCCAGGGAGGAACTCCTACAAATTTTCTATTTTAAAATTTATTCTTCTTCTAGACTAAAAGTTTTTTTTTATTTCTTTGTAAGCGTTTTAATATTCTATTTAGTAAAAGTGTGACTTACCTAACATTGAAACCAAATATGCTCTGTTGCCTCATCAATCCAAGTCCACTTGTTCTCTCATCATAAAATGGTTAAATAACATCCATGTTCTGTAAGTATTTTCTATACTTTAATTACACCTATTATCATTTTTGTCACTGTTGGATACAAAAAGGTTAATAAACTAATCACAGATATGAATAATGAATTTCTGATACCCAGAGTAAAAAATGTGTGAACGATGGATGTCCAGCTGAATTTCAACTCCCAGGTGAAAACTGATGTCAAACCCATTAACCGTCCCACCTCTCTTCCTTTTCTCCTAATAGAGCTTGTTCGTAGGCTGATACAGCTCATGGTCTTTCATGGGTAAAAGTCAGCTGGGCATTTCTCCAATGAGTGCAAAATGGCAAACTATATATCTTATATTTTTATGGCCTCTTGACTGGAACATTGCCAGACATAAAAAAATGAAAGCAAACATATTTTCTGAAAATGAGCTCTTATGATATTTAACAACTTGTGACCCAAATGTTTAGCTGAATGGATGGAGTTTCAAAGAAAGTATGACTGGGAGATGAATGTCCAGCTGACTGTATATTTATTCAATGAAGTTAATACAACCTCAAATAGCGTTTTCGATCTTCGTCTTTGTCATCTTTGGGAAATGTAGATGTGAAAAACGTAAATAAAGCAACTTGCCCTGACAAGACCATATTTTTTAAAGCATAGTTCTCACAAATAATTCATCATGTAAACACAATTTTTCCGTTTTTAAAAGAAGAAACTGTAAGCGCATCATAATAAGTCTTTAAGAATCCCCTAGTGCTGGTCATTCTGAGAAAAAACAAAACCTTTTACAAGAAGAGTACTAAGAAATGTACAATTTAAAAATCTGGAGAGTGGTAAAACCTGACCTGTTGACCAGAGAAACAGAGGATAAAAAGTTTTACACTAATTTTAACATATGTTCTGAACAATTCAACTGAAAAACAAAAACAAGTTGGGGTATTTCTGCTAGTTATTTCGTTGTGGAATCAATTAATAACTAATGTAATCTCAAAGCAGTTTCAAAAACATGCAACAACTTGGTTGCATGAAGGGTAAATAACGTACTCGCATGCCGCTTCATTTTTCCAGAGGACCCAAAGTCCTTCACACTACATTCATTCACCCAATCACATGCTGATGGTGGTGAGCTAAACTGTAGCCACAGCTGGCGGGATACAATAGAATTGGCCACCACCAGCAATCGAGGCAGGTAATGTGTCTTGCCCAAGGACACAATGACTGAGACGGGCAGAGCAGGGGTTCAAACCAGCAACATCTGGTTACAGGACAAATCCCTATCTTCTGAGTCTGATCTAAACACTCTCTCTGTGTTGTAGCCAAAGCTTTAAATCTAGTTTTCCTCATTTCTATATTTGCAACAGGTGTATTTGTTGCAAACTGCACATGATTTTGTGCTGCAGAAACAGCACATGATTGTGCTGACACACATGTGCTGTTTCAATGTGTCTTATGTACCAGACCAGGTTATGGCATTGTTTTTTCGTCACAGCCTTTCCAAGCATAGAAAGTTGCTGAAGTTCCCCATGTATAAAGTCACAATTTAGTCCTGGCTTTGGTGAACCCAATGCATGCCATATACAACACATGCAGTTTTAACTGCCAGTTCAAGCATCTTGTAGAACATGGCAATGCATCATTCATCATCTTTCTGCATCTTTCAACATCTTTCTGCTACAGTCTCCCAAACTCTCCCATCCTTTGCTTTCACACCTCCAAAAGTTTATTTCTGGGAAAGTTGCACTGCTATTTATTGGATTTACCACTAGTATCATCATTTGTAGTATCATCATCTTCTAAGTTCAACTCAGTATCGGAATCATCTACTTCATCAAAAGTTAGTTCCTGTTCTCCATCAAATCTTTAGTCTTCCATAGCGTACAGTAATTCCAACACTTGCAAAGCAGCATAGGTCCTCTTGTGTGCCATTGCGTTTCCGTTTGCTTCAAGCAGGCTAGCAGGGTAAAAAATAGTGATCTGCTCTCCTCTGTGTGTCTGCTTTTATTTTGTTCTCAAAAGAACACCTATTCAAATATTTGTAAATTAGCTCCTGTTGCAGGTGTAAATCTGTTTCCCAGGTGGAAATGTGTGTGTACTACATGTGTAGTATGTTTAAATTATGCATGTGCATTTTCTAAGCTGTGGTACATAATAACTTTTGTGCACTCAGTCAAATGATATATGATTTATTTATTGAAAACATAAACACAGGGAAAACTTTTCTAGACAATGCTTGAACCAGATACTACATTTATTTATATTTTTTTGTAGCTCTACATTCAGTTCTGAAAAGACAGTATCATTCTTTTATTTTGTTCTTTGCAAAGATACACACAACATCTTTAGGGCGAAAACTTGTAAATAGGAGCCCCAGAGAGATAAATTGAAAGTGTAGTTGGGGGTGTCTGGGTTTGCTGCAAGCATATGCATTACAAAAGTCGACTAATAGTCCCCTGATTGTTCAGCAGAAGGAGGGGGTACATCCTCAGGATCTCTTTAGTGTTATTCCATCAACAAAATTGCAATTCTGAAATATTGTCTCTTGAAAATGATGCCCCCCTACCGGCTTCTTCTGTTTATGCTTTTTTGTCTTGCTTAAAGTTACAGTACCTTTTACAAAGATATGTTTTTTAACATATTTGTTAAAACTGTCACTATGTCATGACAATATAATATGGGACGGATGGTCGGTGAAAAAATTGAGCTCTTTCCCTTCCTCACAGTGGTCTTTGTCATCTGCAGAAACACAGAGTTCCTGGTCAAAAACAATCCAGCTGAGCGAGTAGGAATGTCTTAGCACAGTCAATTACGCTCACCACAGTGATTAAATTTTATTTACTACTTGATCTCATGTTATGCAATACAGACCATAGACTGCAGAACCATTTACATTGAAGTCCTTGAAGTGACTCTGTAAATGGGATCTTTGAAGAGAGGGCACCATCAGAGTTTTCTTCCGAAGATGATCAACCAAACAAAGTAGGGAGACAAAACCAAAATGGTGAAGTTGTGACTATTGTATTTTAAACCTTTTGTCTCATATCCTTCAATACACATGCACTACTTATGGCAGAGAGGCGCAGGAAGCAGTATGGATGAATGGAAAAAAACAACAGCAATGAACTCTGTGTGCCCTGGGGGCGGGGAGGGTGTTTGAGTGGATGGAAGAGTATAACAGGGAGTCTCTAAGACTCTCTATACACATCGTATAACAAGAAGTCCATGCCCACCTCCCAGCCCCCCAGTAACACACATCATTCAACCAGACAGACAGAGTCTAACTCACCCTATTTGCAATCCATATGGGGGGCCCAGAAAATGTTTGGAAACCACTGGGGGGCCCCGGGAGAAAAAGTTTGGGAACCACTGATATATGGCATCATAAGTTACACATACTCAAGGAAGGCAAAACTTGGTGTTTCACTTGATGAAATGTACTTATTTTCCTCAAGTCTAGACCCACATAAAGAAGTTTCTAAAACATGTATTACAGCTATATAAACCTGAAAAAGTCTCACTTCATCTCTGGTGGGAACTTAGCCTTTTAGTGGGACCAGATTTTATTTTGCTGTGACATAATTTATTCTGGAGAACAGGTTTTCAGCTCCAGTCTGGAGAAACTCCCAGGACTGTACATCAAACTCACTTTAGAGGAATAGAATATTCCCTGTTTGCAACTGCAGAGATCATAAGGTCGATGTTGTACAGAGGCTCATTTGGGTTAGGTGTTTTCTTTAATGTTGACTGGTGACTTAAAGCAGCCAGTGTAAATGTAGCCTTTAGTCCATTTAATTTATGCTGTCTTTTAGTTTTACCTTTCATAATAATTGTTGAAAGTAGATCTTCATTCTAAAAGAACAATTCTAGAGTTGTTCTCTATATGATTTGTATTACATTGCCACTCCTTCTTTTTCTGTTTTGTGCCTAGGAAAAGTATTCATATGCCTTGAATTTTTTCCATATTTTATCACTCTATGAAAATGGTTTATTTTTTCCTCATATATCTGGAAAATATGGTCTGCATTTGTGTTTGTCATCTTTACTCTTATACCACTAAATAGTTAGTGCAACTAAATGTCTTCAGGAGTCATCAAATTAGAAAACAGAGTTCACTTGTGTGTAATTATGTAACTAAAAAAGTCAGCGGAAAGAAAAAAGAACCAATCAATTAAGAAAATCAATGGACATCAAATATTTATCAAATCTTGCCTTTATGGCAGAATGGTAAAAAGATAGCAATTGGTATATGAAAGCTGTAAACCATGCAATAGACACAGCAAATATTTGTAGAAGGTGCCCTGGTCAGGTGAAATCAAACTTGACTATATGCTGAAACATGCTAGACATGCCTGTGTTCATCTGACCATGTGCCATCTGACATGGCACATGGTCAGATGTGAAAATGGATGGCGCTAAATACAGGTTAGTTTTGAAAAATAAAAAACTGTTAGAGATTTCACTTTCACCTTCCAGTAGGACAACAGCCTTCAGCGTACAGCCAGAGATACAATTGGATGGTTCAGATCGAAGCATATTCGTGCTAGAATGGCTCAGTCAAAGTTCTGACCTACATCATAATCTTCACATTTATATTTGTAAAGACATTGAAAACTATGTATCCTTTTTATCACAATTATGTATTGTTTTTTGAGGAAATCCTAAAACCAGTTCAGTGAAGTTTGTGATAACTGACGATATGTGAAACATTTCAAGGAGTATAAATACTTGGCATGGCACCACGGCTAAGATACATCCTGATTCACACCAGCGTATTCAGTTTTATGAGTTTCTTGTTCATGAGCACAATGCAGAGTGCTTTGTTTGGAAAAAGGCAAGTGAACTTACAGAAAGTGGGTAAATGTTCATCAGTGCTCATCACTATCACCTGATTTTTTTTTTGCGGTGCTTTTTTTATTGTCCTGATATTATTGCAATCTAAGAAATTGTTGATTAGCCAAACTGTTTAATCATTTTACCCCATTCTCAGCCCTACAGTAAGCTCTCTATGACTCACACTGTTTATGTGAAACAGTAATTTTAAAGCAATCACTCTAATTGAAACAAACAATCTAATTAAAATGCACTTGGCTCATCTGAGATCTTTGTTCTGAGGTTATTTCTCCCTGAATGAGCTGCAGTTCCACACAGCTTGAAATCAGCTTTGGAGTATCTAGTTTGTTTTGTCTCATCAGATAACTTCTATCAGTGTCCGTCAGACTGTTTATTGCAGTGTTTGTAGCCTGGCGGGTATTGGTGTTGTGATCATGTTGCATCACCATTTCCATTTGTGAGTTATTATTGTCCAGTGAGAAGACGCAACTAAAACTGGCTTTTTCACAAAAGTACAACAGTTTTTCTTTTTTTGAGAACATTTTGTGTTCTGTAGTTTCTACACTAAATTAAATTTTTTTTTTTACTTCGTATATGGTAGTTTAATATGGAAAATAATGGCTGTAATCTCATTAGCTGTCTAGGTTGGAAAAGAAGGTATGCGAGTGAATCCTAGAGCAACACACTAGATGTCTTGGTACTCCCAAGATGAGAACAATGAGGTCCTGATTAAGGCTTATTGCTTCTTCTTTATGATATAACTCATCAACAAATGCCCAGCAGTAAAAGAGCAATTGATTTGGTTGGCAGGAGGTCTGAGCTCAAGCTGAAATTGTACATTAAAATGACATGGTCCATTGCTCCCGCTCGCAATATTCCGCCTCATGTCAAAGGAGACTCTGTGAGACCGTACAATTAATGCTTACAGGCAGGGTTGAGCATCATTCAACCCTCCAACTGCTCCGCCGTCCCTGTAGAAGCACAAAAGAAGAGGGGTGGGGGAATAAGTTTAATTAAGCACATGTTTATTTGTCACTGTATCATGTTACCATTGACACATCTAGTCATTTTAAATAAAAAAAAAAAGAAAGTTTATTATTGTCTTGTGGACTGATTATGTTTGAGTAACAAATGATATGACACACAGTCCCTCAAATGGTAATCGCACTTTTGATAAGCTGCTCCATGTCTTATTTGTAGTTCTTCCATAATTCACGCCGTGTATATAATTGCTTTGTGGGTTAAACATACACATACTTGTGTTGGAAAAATATGGTATTAAGGAGAGTCTACTTCAACGTTCTCTCTGTGGGTCTGTTAGAGTTTGTGTCTGATTTCTGCAATCTGTCTACCATGTAGTTCAGCTGCCCTCAACACTTCTGCTCTAACAAGAGTTTGGCTGTCAGCTGTTTTCACTTTAGTCAGACCACTCATGCAGAGAAATGCTTTTTTGCCGCAATCAATACTTCTATACTGACCATGTTGGAAATAGCCAAGAAAAATCCCCTGTACAGGATGTACCATGCTCTCTAAATTTATTGGCACCCCTTAGTAAAGCTAAGCACATCTTAAAATCCTTCACATATATATACATTTGTGAAAATGTTACGTTTTGAAACATTTTTAAAAAACGACTTGGACACATTTTATTTGTGTTTTATGTGAGAGGACAACACAAAATAGTTGAAAGTGTGGCTGCTAGAGGAATAGCATCCATACACTGTTAATTTCCCCTTACATACAGGCGGTACAGCCAATCACAAATGTATCATTTTCACAATATCACTGTATGCATAATTCATTCCATGTAGCCTGGAGCCTGGAGTGTCACAGTGTGTCTATGTCTGAAAGATTGTGTGACCATTACTGTTTAATTCAGCATGAAATATCATATAAGGTAACAAGGTAGTCAAATCATTAAGAAACTGTTAGTGAGTTGTTTTTAATGCAAAAACAGCACATGTTGACCAAAAGGAACTTTTTAAATAAAACCTTGTTGGCTATGAAGATAAAAAATATTAAATTTTATTTCCTTTCAAGAAGTTGAAAGGAAATAAAATTATCTGGAGTCTATGTTTGCTATGAACCCAGAAACATATTAACACCTTTGAATTATTTATTTATTGCAAGTCATATCGTGTTTGCAACATTCACCAACACAATCATCTTTCATATCTTTCATATGTTTTCCTATTTTTTTCACAGCTTTAGCATAGCAGCTTGCTCTTAGGACAAAGAGGATAAATTGAGCTCATCTGTGCAAAGCTTTTAGCAGACTGAAAGTAGGACCTTATGGCCAAAATCTCTATAAGTAATCAAGATACCTATAATTGTTAAAAGAATAATTATTTCTTTCAGCTTTAGTTAACTTTAGGGTATTACTTGAATGCCCATTCTTTTTAAAGTGGGTTTAATTCCCTGGAAGAGTCATCTTAAGAATAGCCTAATTTTTATACTGAAACTATATAAAATAAATTGATTTAGCATAACTAGTTTGTTAAACAAATCACAATTAATATCAGTGTTGCTAAATCACAGCTGAAATTTTATACTGGTTGCATCAAGTCTGTTTAAACCACTGATAATTTAAAAAAAAAACTACATTTCAGTAAATGCACCATTCACATGTTGGGCTGCCTCTTCATGCGGTTCTGTTTTTAAATATAAACACATAGTAGCTGACACAAAATAATGCTAACATTTAGCAATGTTTTTCTTAAATTCAGCATATTATTAAAAAATGTAGCCCTTTATGTCGATACGAGAAAAACTACATACTTTAAAGCTTTGGGAAACATCTTTACCTGGCATGCCAATAATATTTTATATAACACGCATATAGGAGCTACTATGAATAATAAATAAAAGGGATTTTTTAAAAAACTGTCTTTGTAACCAACCAGCCGTCCCAGTTTAGCCTCCGAAAATGAGGTCAGACAACCTATCAATGCCTATTGTATTCAGGTAATACCAGTATTTTTTGTTTATCTCACACTGCACAGAAGCCTAATATATTTTTCTTTTCTGCCAACAAATTATATTTATAAGATGGGTGGCAAGAATCTATTTTTGAGCTGTTTTCAATTCAATACAGGAATGAAGAAAAATTGACCTCTTGTCTTTACAGGGACAATAATAAGCGCTGAGTGGTTCCTATTACGATACAAACAAACATAGGCACTCACACAATATACAGAAGACCCCATGTGGTATTCCATTGCAGGATGGTTATATTAGTCTTGCCTTATAGGAGTCATTTAAAACCCGGTCAATAATTTGAGCCTTTATAGATGTTTTCACAGAAAACTCAATTTAAGCTTAAGGACAAATATAGACATGCAAAGGCATAGACTGGACACTTAAAGTTATAGCTGCTACTTGAACTCAGTCACATTTATGGACAGCATGTGATAGACCAGCACAAAGCAGTGTATGATGGTAATGTGGAAAGTAGATTTTGCATAATTACTTAAAGATTTACAATTAAAGTCTTTAGACTGGAACGTGCATTTATATTCAGCCCTGAGTCAATTACATCTTCAAGCATTTTGTGGTGTGTCTTTACCAGATTTACACATCTGGATAATGAGATGTTTAGGATAATTTTCCCACTGGAGAATTAATTTCTTCCGAGTCTGAAGTCTTGTGCAGCCTCTAAAGCGGATTCTTTTCCTGAACATCCCGAAAGCTGCACCCTTCGTTTACAGCCAGTTTCAAACTCCAGTCCTTGAAGTTTGAAGGCCGGAGTCCCACGTCTTTTAGATGTGTCCCTGTTCCAACGCACCGGAATCAAATGATGAATTACTTTTTCGGCATGTCATTAAGTTCAAAAGAGTGCTCCTAATGATCTAAATATTTGATGTAGGTGTGTTAAATCACAAACACACCTAAATTTTGCAGGACATTGGTCATTGAGGACTGGAGTTTCACACCCATGTGCTTAACCAAATTGTCATTTTATTCGACCAGTTACATTTTGTTACAAATCTATGATTGAGTAAAGGAAGCTGACTGCAAATGCATTCCAAAATTGTGTAAAAAATTATATATTACATGTGTAATTTTTGCTTCCACTTCCCAGTTATTTACTAGTTTGTGTTCATAAAATAATTAAACTTATATTTGTTTCTGTACTGTGATAGCATGTAAAAAAAAAAAAAAAAAATCAAGGGAGAATGAATACTTTTGCATTGCACTGCACAGGGACTTGGAGACAGTGATTGAACTCATATTGTAATGTAGCTGCTATTTGAGCTCAGTCGCATTTGTGGAGTATTTCAGCAAATGCGGGTACTCAATCTTAGGAAAACGTGTCTTACTTTCACAAAATGCAAAAAAAGCAAAGAAAGAAAGAGAGGAAAGAAGAAAAGGAAGGAAAGGGTGCATGAAAATTCGTTCTGGCCAGTGAAAATGATGGCAAAGCTCTCAACGGCCTGTCATGGAACAGATGGTATTACAATATGGGAACAGCACTATTAACAGATCCATTCATTTTGTGCCTGTGTTGGGAGTGTAGCACATCACCGAGGAAGCTTTAAGTGGGCCAGTTTTTTCAGATGGTCACCCCACCTTTTGTGCTGACAGTTTTCCACTTTGTATCTTGTGTTTTCCTTTGAATATCACTGACAACATGATATTGAACACTCACTCTCGAACCACCGTGACATTGTGGAGACCACACATTGTGCATTCTGCCTTTGAAAATGCTTGTGAGTGTCTTTCAGAATGACCACTGCCTGTAATAGGACGCTTTTTGCATTCAGATGTTGTCCAGACCAAAAAGCACTTTGTAGTTCTCCACTTAAGGACTTTTGAATTACACCCTGTTGGAAAAGAAAGGCAAAGCTAAGTGCTGCATGAATTTTTCAGATGCTCATTGTCTAATTGCACCTAATTAGCATGATTAAGAATTTAAGAGTTGTGTCTGCATTGGAACTAAAGACAAAGTAGTAGTTGTCACTTCTGCTAAAGATATGGCAAAAAGAGGTTCTTTTACTAAAAGATCTATAGCACCTTTTAAATTTATGTGTGCCATTGTTAGTGTAAAGAGCTTTCACAATAGCATACTCACACTCTGAAATCACACTCCAGTCTTTTTTTGATGTAGCTCCAGCTACCAGCTTTTGAAATTCTACTCTGACTTACTATTGACAAATTTAGGCAGAAATTTTTTTTATTAAATATTATTCTAAGATTACATTTTTAAGGGCAGTTAAAAATATTATCTAGGATCCTTAACGCTATGTAAATATCTTCTTTCAACTGTTTCACACAACAAGGCTTCCATAAGGAAAGGGTCAAATGGTATCAGCTTTTTATAATTTTTTTATTCAATTCCTTTTAGTGTCTGCATGACCATGGTGGAGCTGCTTGATTAAGAACTCTGTAGTCCTAATATATTGAATGAAAGACTGGGATGTTATTGGATGCATTCTGAAATTTCTTCATTTGATCTCAGCTAAACTCTTTGGATATTTTGGCTCTGATGCTGCTTGAGGCCAGTATGGAGGAGGAACAGGAAGATTTCCTTTGGTTTAGAAAGTTGTCGGAAGGCTGAATGGAATCATTTAGACTGTTGAAACTGGAATGAATCCATTCTGTTACAAACTGCTCGGAAATCATTCCTTTAATATTTCCACTTACTTCTCCCAAGGCATTGACATTTCATGCAGACATGTTTTCACATGGAAAATGGATGGTAACAACACACAGGTGCACCTCAGTAATCTACAACATTTTCAAAAAGCAAATTTATTTCAGCATTCCTATTCCAAACATGAAACTCCTGATACAGCTTTGCTACACTCAACGATATAATTCAAGCTTACATTGTTTTTAATTTTATGATTATGGCTTATGGCTAATGAAGCTAAATACAATAGTCATTCATGCATAAACAAAAGGAATAGTTGCAGAGTCTTAAGAGAAATACAAAGGAAACTTATTGAATACATTTGCTTTAAGAGCAACACCGCACAGATGTATTCAGGATATGAACTTTGTATTAAGCTGCTTTGGAACCAGAAACACCCTTCCTGCACTCAGGGAGAAAATACCAGGCTGTTGCTCAGTAGTCCAAGCTAATCTTTTCAGATGAAAGCAAACTTTGCATTTCAGTTGAAAAACGAAGTCTGAGAGTCTGGAAAGAGAATGGGGAGGAAAAAAACGAGTTTGAGTTGCTTAAGGTCCAGTATGAAGATTCTATAGTCTGTGATGATTTGGTGAATTATATTGCTGGTGTTGTTTCACTGAGTTTTATCCAGTCCAAAATCATCTTTGGACCGGATACCAGTAAATTGTAAGGACATGTCATGTATCTCTTTACTTGCAAGCATTACAGTGAAGCAGGGATTGTTACTACCCTGCTGGTAGTAACAACTTTTTCAGCATGTCAGTGTTCTTCTTTGCCCTTCTAATGAGCCATCATTGGATCCAGGTGCGTTAAACCAAGGAGAGAACTTAGACATGAAGGATGCCGACCCTCGATGACCGACTTTGGGTACCACTGCTTTAAAGCATATAAATGGGATAAAAGATAAAATGCTAAAGCAATTGTCGCCTTTATTTTTTTATTTGCAATGACCTATGCATATCCTTGCATAAATAAACCCTTAAGAGAGGAAAATATCCATTAATTGTATTCTTATTTTACACCTTTGAACACTGAAGGGCAGACTGTAAATACCCTCCACCAAGTGTCGGAACACAGACGTTGCAAATCTGTGGCTTCAGTTTACACTCACTAAACATTTTTCCTTCCCAAAGCATTGAATTACCCCACTTTGTCAAATCTGTAAGTGTCTCAAATATGTGCCCAACGAGTCTTTTAGTGCCATAATACACCAGCAGCAGAAATACTAAACAACAAGAGCATAACATTTGCATAAGACAGAACAGTGTGTGTAGGTTTGGTTGATTAAACGATCATGTTTTTGAGCCAGTTTGAAGATCTCCTGAGTTTATTTTTTACATCTGTAATTACTTCTATATATTCATTCATATATAGTTAAAGCAAACCACCATCTGGTCTACATGTCATGCTAAATAGTTATGGTAACATGTTGCAGCACATTGGAGTCCTCAAAGTACCTGCATGTTTTAAGGTGCTCTTATTCTCACCAGGAGTTTTGCCGTAGAACTTGCAACTTGGTTTGGCTGCATCACAGTGCTCTCTGCAGCACTGATTGAATTTATGGATGTTTTCATTAAAGCAAAAGAAAGCCATTAAGATGAAAAAAAAAAACCCAACTCAGTTCATTAGCACATTTTCACTCATGATTTAACCTGTGTTCTATATGATTGAAAGTGTTGGTAAAAGCATTTTTTAAAGCATATTTCATTAAATATTAAATTCCACAATGCATTTTTAAAATGCTAATCCAAAATGTAACCTTCAAACTGCTCATAATCTGATTTTTGCATTCACAGCAGTAGTCGGTTCTACAAAGTAGTTATAGGTAAATATATTGACAGAGAGTTTCTGCACGGAGTCATTGAAATGTGAGCTTAATCACATTAGCAGATATTTTGTGTAAATTAAGTGGAGAAACATGATAAAGCTTTTTGCACACATCAAGCATTTTGCGTCAGATACATCTTTAAATTACCTGCTCCTATAGACTTAAAAATGAAATAGCATCTTTAAAATAAATTAGACACACATTCGGCTAATTAGTGAACCACAAAAATCTAAACTGTCAAGAAACCTTGTAGTTGTATTTTTTTAAAATTTGGGTCAAGTTATTGATTCTGAAGCAAATTCTTTAGATGCAGAGGTTGTGATATATTGACAAAAATAAGTTCTTTAAAATAGATCAATGATTTGATCTTTGTGGTGTAGTTAAAGTAACCACAGTGTTTATTGATTTTGAAAAATGTTCAACAAGACAGAGGAAAAAAGTTTTCTCCGTCTATTTAATCACATCTTCATCTTCAGATAGGAACAAGTTGTTTGAATCTGTGTTTATTCAGTGTTTTGTATATGTGGTGCAGATATAAAACACTTTATGTGTGTAAAACCTTTGCAAAAATCCTGCAAATTGCATTGCTTTATGAATATCTCGTCATCAAAAACATCTATGTTTTTCAATTTTTATTTCTGCTGTGGCTACCTGTTCTTGCTGTCATGTCCATTTGGTAGCATTTGCGGGTTCCTACCTGTTTTGTCTGCTATAACTTATATTTTTCTCATCTTACAGTATCAGGAAAATGTACATGCTGCCGTAATTTGTTCTCTTGTTACATTCAGTATGTTTTGAGATGATAATGATGCCTAGAGATCTTCCTATCATATCAGTTACAGAATGACAATGACAGTGGCTATTTGCCTCATTCCGATTCCACCCCTGTGAGATTAAAAGACGTAGAATTCTCTTATAGCTTCTCTCTCCGGGGAGAAATCCTTATGGAAGAAGCCCTTTCTCCAGTGTGACTGGGTGGGACGAACCTCACTTGCTGATAAGTTATGTGTTGTCTGTCCTCTCAATCAGAACACATCCACCCTGCTGCATTGCTCCCGCTCACCACGTTCTCTGTCTCGGTGAGGGCAGGTTGCATCAATACTGCTTTCACCCCACGCTGCTCTGAGAGAAGCCTCATTCTTCCTGAAATCAACTGAGAATTCTTCAGAAATTGGCCATTGAAGCTCTGAACTGTTAAAAAGCCAAAAACCTTTCCATCCACTAAGGAATGGATTTCGTCCTCAACATCTTTGAAATTTGACAACTTTGTAATGGAAAAGGTTTTTGCAGGGAATGCGAACAAAATCTTTGGAATGTTGATTTAGCTGACGTTGAGTATGTTCATGAAATAGGAGAAGTTAGAAAAAGAGGTCCTTGAGGCATCTCTGCTGCATTCTTCAAAAACAACCTACAGGCAGAGGAAAAGATTTACTGTTTTGTCTTTTTAACCCTGTGGAACAACACACAAAAGTAGACGTGTGGCTGTGTACCTGTGACTGTGTGAGGTTAGCTAACTTACATCCTTACTTATTTACAAATGGTGGACTACTTGAAAATCTTAATTTTTATTAACATAAGTATGAGGATTTACTTGTTAATACATTATTTGCAGAGTTTCCTATCAGCTCTTTATTAGCAGCATGCATATTGCAAAATCATAGAAAAATGGATATATAAAATGACAAAATTTTAAGCCAACAATGGATTGTGCTGTGAGACTTGTATGTGGAACAGAAACTCCAGAGATTCTGAAGAGTTTTTTTTATGTGGGTGGTGATGTGATGTATGTGTTTGTGTTGTTGCTGCACAGCAAATAGGTTGTACTTATAAAGCACCTGGTCATAGGGAGTTTTTTTAGGGGGTTAAATGTACTTTTCACAGAACAGGTGGGCTTTTCTTGGGTTCCACTAAATAATACTGGGGAGAATGCATTTGTTGATGCTGAACCCTAATCTGATAAGGCAGCAAATCAATGCCTTGGGTTAAAGCTAAAATAATATTCTATATTTAATCAGTATTATATTGTTTTGTGACTGCTCCTCACATGTTTTACTAATGATGTTCAGATTTCTGATAGCACCTACTTTTCTTGACAGAAACAGATATTTTGTCCCAACCAGAACTTGTACAAGTTAGCCTCATTATCTTAATTCAACACGGAGAGAATTCGGCTAAAAAAGCTCAAAATATTTCGGAGTGTATGACATAACTGTACATTGCATTGCCATTTGTTTGGAAACATATCTGCCTCAACCCATAAAGTTAGACTTTAATTTACATCTTGTTTATGCGGACAACAATTTTATGCTAAGAAATTTGATAAATTACTATAAAGCTAGCGAATTACTATAAAGCTAGCATGTTTACTTTATGTTTCAATGTGCACAAAAATTCCATCCTTACCTTATTTCACCATAGTTGCATTTAATTGTTCGTTGACCAAATTTACACAAAATCTTGTTCTTGTGCTTTGCTTTTGTAGCAGTTAATTAACTCAGCTACACTTTGACTGCTGCAAAATTTAATTGTCACATTGAATGCAGTCTGGGGATGTCTGAGCGCAGTTACCAGACCAAGTCACACAACAGACAGTTACTTTTTCGCATATTTTATAGATCACAAAATTATTTTTTCCTAGTCCATGATACAGTGGCGCAAACTGTGCTAAACTGATTTTGATTTTGAAAGAAAGGAGGTGAGACTGAATGGGTCGAAGAAAAACTATGGGTCAGTAAGATCACACACAGAAAGACAGCACCGGCATTCAGTTTTGTTGGGGACTCTGATCCCAATTATTTAAAAATGTCTTCAGCTTGGTATGACAATCGATATCAGGTCGAGACATCTTTTACTGAAACATAATTCATCTTAGGCCTACCTGTTTTGTCTGTGTTAGCTGGATTGAACAAATAGTTTTTTAACAGCAAGCAATCATTAAGCAGAACATAAACCATGGGCCATCAGTATTTTAAAAAAGAGACTAATAACTTTTCCATCCTTCAATTGTAGTTAGCCACATATTTAGTGTCACTCATACACGTAAGTGTATTTGACAGCCAAAAGACACAAAGTGCATAGCCTCAAGTGCTGTTTATTGTCCCTCGTGGGTCCTTTTCACAAGCCAACCGCCTGGGGACAGAAAAGTGATGCCTAAAGACCAATGTGAGCAGAAGCGTTTCAGAAATTATATGTTTGAGTCGATTTGCAATAAAAAGAATTGATCTGACATTTTAATGGACCCGGAGAAATAAAATACCACAAGAGTAGGTGAAATTCTGTTTTCTCAGCAAATACATCATCGGTGTTGAGGTATTCAAGATGACTGTATAGAATTCCACAGAAATAAACTGATAAAATGACAAAGCTTGGCAAAGTCCTTGGGAGATCTTCTCCTTTATGTCCCATATGAATAATATATAGGGCAGCATTCTCTTACCACTGTTCATAATGTTAATTATACAGCCATATATCCACAGTCATCCCTCTCAGTTTCAGAGGTAAACAAAAGTCAGGCCAAGGACAGTGTTGGGAAGCTGCAGGTGTTATGCATGTGCCACTACCTGTAATGACACTTCAAGAGAGCATTCATGTCCTATTGACTTTGAAGCATGGTGGGCTGTGGCCTTGTAAATTGGAATCGAACAGAACAATTATCCCATTAAGATGTCAGCAGATGTAGAATAGAGCAGATGTTACTTGTTAGCTTCAGTTTGAATGATCCACTGCAAGCTGTGTGGTACAGCAAAGCTAAGTAAAGGCTTTTAACAAAATTATGGCAGATGTTTTTTATTTGTTGATGTGTTCATGGGTGAGCACAGTAATGACAGGTATTTATATCGTAGGTAACAACACTGCTGGAAGACTTCCAAAACAACTTTCTGGTGAGGCGTAATTGTGGATAAAATGAATAACTTAACCTTGTTTGTCTGGAAAAAAAGTCAAAGCAATTGTTCATTGTAGTTCATGAAGGACGGTTGGCAAAGTTAACATTCCTGCATCTTCTACTGCAACTTATGAGCTTTTTCTACAGCCAGACTGTAATTTAAGTTCCACTGGTTTTACTTGGGCTCTTTTAGTGGCATATATAGGACATTTTGGAATTGGCTACATTTTTTGTGTAGATATCAATATATTAACCATGTAAAACAAATTATGAAATTATGTTTGCACATATTTTCCATCACCAAACTGAATAAGCTTAAATTCTTATTGGGTTGAAGCATTTATAATGTACAATTGTGCATAAATTGTACATTATAAATGCATAAATATTATGTAGCTGCTATTCCAAACACTTTAAATTGTCAAAATATTGGCGCGTGACCAAGGACTAATCAAATGGTTTGTTTCTAATAGTCAATGGAATCATAAGGAACGTGTTCTGAGAAAACTGGCTTCCAAAGACTTGAGAAGAATCAAACTTAAACTACCTGGAATCCATTTTCCTCAACTGTTGTCATATTTCACAACTGTAACTTACCTAAAGTGCCTAAAAAGTGTTCAAACCTAAGATACATTTCCAAGGTAACACGTGCTGAGATCTGACCAAAGCTGAACAAGACACGTAAAGTGAAATGTCAAGATAGGGCCCAGAAATATATAAAGATGGAAAGGCTATAATTTTTGTGCTGGAAAATGCTTCATTTCAGGCAGTGAGATGAAGCATCCAAAATACTACACTTGATTCTGTAATTGAAAAGAGGGGATGCTAAATCATCAAATTACTATTTACGAAATGCCAAAAAGCTTTAATTGTAAATCTTGAATTGTTTATTATTTTACAATTTACAGATAAAGATGAACAAGTGAGATGGGAAAAATTAATTTAGATAAAAAAAAACTGCTCAATAATAATTTATTTTTAATAATTTATTTTTAATCCAGTTTAGTGTACATTTTAGCCCTTTGTCATTTTTGATTTGCATTGTACTTTTAAATACATGCTACACAAGTCTATTGTACAAATGATTGCTGTCACATCCCACCTTTCAGTGTGTTCCCATTTGTTTCTCAAGAAACTCCTCCAAGAACAGGTGACGGAAATGACTTCAGGAGTGAGCTTAAACTTACCCAGTTGCTTTTGTCATGTGTCTTTGAGCTGGCCCTTTGATGGGCCCGCCACCTGTCCATGGTGTAGCCTGTTTTGACAGCTTGGATAGACTCCAGCATCCTGCAACCCTGAAAAGGACAAAGCTGGTTTGAGAAAGGGATGGATGGTTCATGCTGAATGTAATTATTCTAAAAACCGCTGTGACATTCACACCAGGGGAACCTAAACCAATCTGAAAGAAGTTACCATGCAACGAGCAGGTTTTCATTTCTAACTTGTCATATATTGCATTAAGGTTATGCATTTTGACACATTAAATGAACAGGATTGTGCCATGGCCCTTTTGGACACAGTTTTATTTTAAAAAGTCGCTGGCTTGTTGTTCAGCTGTCAGTTTGACGTTTTGTGACAACACGTGCTACTCCATGTAGACTTCCTACCATATTTATATATTTTTCTCACTGTAGTTGAGGCTTCTTGTCACCAGTCCATCTTCTTTCCTGCAACCTGGAAATTATTCAGAGTGAAATTTTCTGAACATGTTTGA
The DNA here is from genome assembly GCA_903067095.1 of Girardinus metallicus. NCBI lineage: Eukaryota > Metazoa > Chordata > Actinopteri > Cyprinodontiformes > Poeciliidae > Girardinus > Girardinus metallicus. Next base: position 46,348 of record CAEGAE010040667.1, read on the forward strand.
CCACTGCTATTGTCAGAATTGGAACAAGTCATTGAAACTAGTTGATTTTTTGGCCTGGATCCAGCTATTGGGCATTAATTCAAACCTTTCAAAAGGACCCAGTTGTTGCAGAAGCTTAATGTTAGTATTTTTCTTTTTTCCACTCAAAAGCCAATCTTGATTTATTTTTGGGATCAGCACCCTGTTGAAACATGCCGTTTTGTCAACAATCCTGCTGCTTTTTTGAAGTGAAGCTAGAAAATTTGAAGGTTGTCTTTAACTTTTATTCTTTGATCTATTTGTGCAATGCACTTTGTTCCATTGGAAAATTTTTGGACGAAGCATGGGTCAGTTTCAGGAAGCCAACAAATTTTAAGTAAACTCTTCCATTTCTAAAAAGAAGAATGGTCAAATATCCCACTGTTAATGTGTCATGATTTTGCTAATAGATAGAGTTTGCAGTTTCTCTCTGCATCTTGCTGAAAGACATTTAACCAAATATCATTGGAGGGAGGGTGAACAGATTTAAGCTGTATGTACTGTAGATATTATGTAGAAGAGAGTAAATCCCCAATAAAATCATACATCTAAATGTAGAAGTAATTAAAGTGCAGCAGAGTCATTTTATGTTTGATCATTTCCCCCTAGAAAGGAATAGTCCAAGCACAAGATTCAAAGGCCGTAATTAATTCAGTATTTATGATAATGGTGGATGCAACCTATTCACTGGCACTGTAAGGGAGAACACACTATTGTAGGTGGAAGTTTTACAAGTGTATATTAAAGGGGCGTGAAACATAAAATCCCATATTGTACTTTTTTTTTTTTTTGCTATGATTGTTTTTTCTTGATCATATTTCAATGTGTTTTTGAAACTAATGTTATTGTCAGTTTACTGGGTTGCTTGTTGTTGTTTTAAATTATGGCAGTTACGTGCCAAAATGTAAACTCTATTTGATGTCTGATAGAAAAAATATGAAATTACACCTGTTTGCTACAGCACCAATAATAACAAAGCATTCAAATCAGCTATGCTGTATTTCATATTATGTGGAAGTTTGTGGAAAGTCACACAGTAAAAACAAAAATGTTTTAATTTGATAAACAACTCTCATAAGGCTTTCTCTGCTCATGGCCACAGTAGCATTGTTTATGAAAGTTAAGAATTACAGGAGACACATAAGGTAAAAAAAAGTTTGGACAGAAGTGTCCAAAAGACCTGGCATGAAAGGGTTTGGAAACCCTTTCATCATTCTGTTTTTAATTAAATGGTGCATTTAAGCGTATCTTGGTTCTGTCTGGTTGTTGTTAAGCTTTATATCCAGACTTGTAAGATCAGTTCTTATCTCAATCAAAGTACACTTGGTAATCATCAAACTGATTTAAAAGGCCTTCAGGTACACATATGTCAAAGCGGCATTTCTAATATCAACAAGCGTTGGAACATTTTCATTTACACTGTGGTTTGAAGTAATGTTTTTTTTTCCAACTGCTACATCGCTGTGATGCAAGTTGTGTTTGTTACAATGAATTATTTAATAAGATGTAGAGTTGATTTGACTTTTATTTTTGATCACAAATGCAATTTTATTCTATCTTGTAGTTTTGTGATTTTTTTATTTATTTATTTTTTGTAATTTAACCTGGGACACTACAAATGGTGAAAGAAGGCGAAAGTTATTTTGTGTCAGTGTCAGAGAGAAAATAACATGGCACAACAATAATGGCTGTAGGAGGATTTGTTTGCGGATTCTGTGCAGGTAATTTGTTCCTTTTGTTTATTTCATGTTAAGACACAGGCTAGTGCAAAGAGAATTACCTGTTCAATGTTTGTTTTGTACCTTGATAATGCCTTACTCGTTTTATCAAGGGATAAATACAATCTTGAAATCCACTTTTCAAAGGAAAAATAAGGAAAATTGGCTTTGTTGGTTTACAAAAATGAGCTAATGTTCCGTGGACATGTTACCATCATCCCTTGATGTTTTCTCCTTGAAATAAGCCCATTTTTATACCTTTTTACGACAAATGAATCTAGCATAAAATATGTTAAAATTATATTAAACGCAGCATAAAAACTATGCATTCCACAAACACTAACGCGCAATGATGCAAAGACATGCATGTTATTAAAAGGAAAACAGTAGGAGTATAAAATTTATTCTGCCCAACAAAGAGTCCATAATGCCACATAGAGTTTATTTTATGCAAGCTGTTCATACAGGATAGATTCTGGTACACATTTCCTTGTTGTCTGTCAAGATAAGGTCACAAAGACAAGTTGAGGTAGGCCCTAACATTTCTCTCATGACCAACATTTTCCTGCTCATTCTGGGGAATCAAAAGACGAGGGGGAAAAAAAAAAATCACATATTCTCCCAAGTGTCACTGGAGGGAGGGTGAACAGTTAACATGATCTAATTGCTTATTATTTGAAACAGTATTTTTTTACTGCTGCTACAACAACAATTCAAAAATTTATATTTATATAAATAAATCCACTTATATATTTTGATTGATTTTAATAACTAGACTGAATCAAAAGTGTATAACAAGGGAACAGTAATTTCAGTAGCTGTTTTATTTTGCTACACAGAATAGTATGCAGTAGACATTTGGTATTTCTGGATTTGGGACCACAGTCACATACAAACAGATGAAATACTTGAGATCTCCCCTATAAATACTTAAAGCTGCTTACTTTAATACCTCAAGGACCAAATATACATTAGTATGCATTGATCACTATATGCGCTGGTCAGTCAAACATACATAATGTGTTCTTTGGTTAGGTGAAAAACCTGCACTCTGAAGATTAAAAACATTCCCAGCTTACATTTGTTCCTGTTCAATGACAGAATTTTATTTTTGTTGTAAATAATCCACCCTATGCAAAATTTTACAGTCTGATAACATTTTATTGCTGTTATTGCCTGCGGTTATTGCCAGTAGTAAAGAATGCAAGAACAAGATGGGCTGCATGAGCAGCGGATGTTTATGAGATGGAGTTTGTCAAAGTTATTGATGGGCCTTCAGTGTACATTGAGTGAAGAACACATTTCTCAGTCTGGAAAATTATTTATGGTCAGGCTTTTGAGATAATAAAAATGCTACTAAAAGTTGTGATCTTTTAGCAAAAGGAGAATAATACATTTTATTTTATCCAATAAACAAAATCTAAAACTCCTGAACAAAGTGCAATTGAATTTAGAATTTTGTGGGTAGAAGGTGATTTTTTTTTTTTCTTTTTTAGACATAATTAACTCTGAACCAAAATGCTTGATCTGCTTATTCTGAAAATTCTTAATCTCACTGGTTGATTTAAATGTTTTATGGAAATGTATTATAATTAACTAAAAAATGCGTCACTATAGTTGGCATAACATAACTGTGTGCAATCCTGTATCTTACAGGGATATTTTTATCTCTGAGCTTAAAACAGAGAGTTGTTACCAAAACATGTTTTTAAGCAGAGAGAGAAATAAATTAATAAATGTTTTTCAAACGCATAAAACAGATTGTTCTCAGGGCAATTGTGCCTGGTGTTTCGTTATTTATCTCACTCTCCTTTCATATCATATCACGGATACTGTTAATAGCCCTAAATGTTTGTTCTGCTTCCATGATGCCTGCTCACTCTGAATATAAAATGACATCTGTTGATGTGCATTCAGCCAGCATCATCTGACAATAATGATTAAATTTGCTGTTGCATACCAATTGTGCTGAAAAAGTGCCACGGGATCCCAAGAGTGACTTGTGTTTAGTTTGTTAATAAAAAAATATATATCCAGTCTAATTTTTTTTTCTCCTGTGCAGTCTGGCATATCTACATTCTGCCGTGTGAATAAATCAGTCTTAAATGTCAGTGACTGGAATGTGTTATTGGAAGCTCCCCACTGAGACTTTGGTCACTGGTAGTGGGAGGATGCACGCCCACTGATGGATTACAAAGACGCATGTGCACTGAAATCAAATGCATCCTACTCATGGAAAATAATTGTTTACACAATATTTGATTGGTGACAGTTCTGAAATATGTACATAAAACAATGTGAGAGAGAACAGACAACATTAAAGTAATACTGCTCTGGAAAAATTTAACAGTCCACTGCACTGAACCCTTCATGGTTACTCCAGAAAAATACTGATTTCTGAACTCTGCCTGAGTTAAAACACTAGTATTGTTTTCTTTGCATTATTTGAGGTCTGAAAGCACTGCATCTTTTTCGTTATTTTGACCATTTTTCATTTTTTTTGCAAATAAATACAAAATTTTTGCTTGGAATTTCAGAGACATGTTGTCAGTAGTTCATAGAATAAAAGAACAATGTTCATTTTACTAATAAGTAAAATCAGAAAAACTGATCATTTTTAATGGTCTTTTAATTTTTTTCTAGTGCTGTAGCTACAGACAAATAATGCAGTTTTGGTGAGTAAAGGTTTGAGCACATGTACAAAAAGCAAACAGAAGCAAAGATGATTCCAACCTGGTGAATCTTTTCAGGTCAACAAACATTTCAATGAAATGTCAGGGAAATTCAGAAACTCATAAATCCAATATTTTTTCCAGTCAGTAGCTGTGTTTTCCTTTGACCATAAAATTGTACAAATTCGATTTATGAAAAGAAATTTACTTAGTTGATGATTTTAATGATTGCACTTTAGAAAATACGTCTGTTCCTGGTTTGACAATTGGTGATGTGTTTATGATGTTTTCATGCAATGGGGAGACTTTTCTCATCCCACAAATCACTCCAGTTTGTATACAGCAGCTGATGAGCACTAGTCTGGCGGCTGAAACATAAATATCCAATGTATGTGTTTAAATCTGCCGTCACCATGATTTGTAATGACTTATTGTGGAAACAGACTCAATGATGTGTAATTTTAATTGTATTTCTTATTCAATGGAAACACTGACGAAATTGGGGTTCTGGACAGAGTATTAGATGAATATTAAAAATTTTTTTTACACATTTTAATGGAAACACAACTAGTGAATTCTCCAAATCTTGGTGCGGTTCCAAGGGTACTTCATACTTCCATTCCAACCCTCATTCCAACCTTAATTTTAAACCTCCTCCAACTCTAATTCCAACCCTCATCCAACCCTAATTCCAAACCTAATCCCAATACTACTCTCAACACTAAGTCCAAACTTCCTTCCCAACCTCCTCCAACCCTATTTCTAACCCTTCTTTCCTTCCTGACCTTCTTTCTATTCTTTACTTTCTTCCCTTCCTTCCCAGTTGCTATTCCTTGTACAGCTTACCATTCAAACTACTGAAGAAATCAACCACAGTTTATACTGTTGCAACAAACGACAATGATGCAAACACATGGAGACATCACCATACTCACAAGATGGATAGTGAATATAAAGCTTCCAGTTCTTTCAATTCTTTTTATTTGGAAAAGTGTGTCTTACTGTCAAGCTGCTAATTCTAGTACAATGGAGAAATTTTTGCTTTTTGGCTGCTCAGCCTTCATGCGAGATCTTCATAGCCTTTACTTCATAGGTACAAAGATGAGGGTTTAATTTTGATATTAAGTGAAACCAACACTTGTGTGAGTTCAAGACATTTAACAGACTGAGGAGAAATTCTTCATCATATCACATTCAAAAAGCAAGTAGAGAAACATCTTTAATTGAGGAGATATCTGAAAAAAATACCATTAAACTTTCAGAAACCACTATAATCTCTAGTCACTTAGATATAGTTCCTTAACAAACTCAAAGTTCTTAGTAATTAGCAACACACACAGCTGAAGCCGAAATCAATCCAGGAGCCCTCTGGAGATGTAATCCTTTCTTATCCTACTGTAAGCTCCGATCAATGAAACAAGCACAGGCTTGCATTTGGTCCAAGTTAAATTGGCACCCAACACACCATCCTGCAGATGCTGGTCGAAAAGTCACAAACAGACAAATTTCTTTCTTTTTTTTTTTTTCCTGAGCAACATAGAACAAAAATGATTAGCCCAATTGCCTCAACGCGATATTTGGATTTTCTCCTTGTCTGTTTCGGTTTTCATTGGGTTTTCTGGCTTTCTCCAACAGTCGGCGAGGTATGTTTTTTTTAACTCAAAAGTCTCAGAAGCAATGGATGTCAAACAAGTGGTACAGCTTAAGAAGAACATACTGTTCCTTATTTTAGAGTGTGACTGCTGGCTCAAAAAAGAGCTACCACACAACTTAAACTCCAAATCAAGAGATAACCCACACATTTTCTAACACTGCTTGCTAAATTAGTTAATAACCCCACGTTATGCTAATATTCTTGATTTTGTTCTAGTGTCAAGAGGTGAAAATCAGAATTTTCTGTTTGTTATGACTAACTTCAACTTCAGCACAGCAGCAATACCTCCTCTTGCAAAAAAGAACACTAAAAACAGACTGGTTACTTCTTTTTATTTAAAAAAAATTTTGGATTTCTTTTAGCATCTTATGATCATGGTGGACCCCACAAACTATAAAGCACTAATCTTATCAATATATACTTAGTAGAAGGTAACACAGAAAAACACTAAAGTCACCATGTTGATACCCACCATGTGCTATTTTATCCTTAACAAGGTCAAATTTGGTTTTATGCTCCTATCTGTTTTCAAAGTTATCAAAAACACATAAGCGCTAAGCAAAGAATTGGCTCCTGTACTTACGGATTAGGACAAAAAAATTTTCTGTACAGTGAAATAGCCACTTTTGAATACTTTCTACACATCTTTAAATCCCTTACCAATTGATAATCTCCTGTAATCTTCCTTCTGAAGGTCTCAGACAGTTCATCATGGTGTTCACGCTTACTTCAACAGTCAGTAAAACACCAAAGTCAATGTCTGAGTCCCAAACAGGGTAAATCTCATTCAAAACACTGAGTAACAATGTTCTAGTCATCTGCATCCAATATGATCATTTAAGTTAAAATACATTTAGAAGTGTCCTAATTTATTCCAAACCAGAATTTTTAATTTGTTGAAATCTATTTAATCATGGTTTATTTTTTCCATATATAAGTCTTTTTATCTATGTCTGTATTTTCCTCAGTAATTCAACTACCATAGCCAGTAAAACAAATGGCTTCTAAGTGAAATGTGCATAAAATAGAGCATAGCGTTAATGAACAGATAGAGTGTGGGTAGTATGACAGTAAATTCCCTGAAAGAGCATGAACTGTTACAACAGAAAGACTCCAGTGCTGAAGTTGCTGCGAGTTTCTGGCAAACCTCAATGATTGGCAACGAATAGATGAGTGCAGCCCTGAGGCAGTCCAGTGTTGCTGGATATCAGTCACCGCTGATAAATAGCCCTCTCCACCGAAAACAAATGTCCCCTCTTTTACCAGTGATTTAGATGAAACACCCAATGGACATCAAAATCCAATTGGTCTGCCTTGCACTCCACTCATCAAAGTGCATCTGTTGGCCGTCTTTTAGTGGCAAAGCAAATGTTCCATGAAACACCGGCAACATTAAAATTTAATTTCCCATCCACAGAGAAAACACCTCTGTGAGGACTGTCAGTCATTTCATACACATGTTAAACAATGGCGTATTAATTTTCCCCAGAGTTTATTATGGTCTCTGCTGTGGTCCCCCCTCCTCTTCTGTTTCACTGCCCTGCTGTCTCGCTATCTTACACACACTGCGGCTCTTCTTCACTTGCAGTTGAAAAGGCTGTCAGGGTGAAATCTAAATAGGTAATTATCTGACTTGTATAAGGCAGAGAGGAGGAGAGAGAGCGAGGCAGGCGCCGGGCCATCGTGACTGGCCTAAAATCAAGCCCACTTCTCTGCACAGGAATATTAATTGCAGTTTCACCTTGTGTTTGGGGTTGTTGTTAAATCTGTCTTCCTTTTTTTTTTTTTTTTGAACAGGCAGTTTTTACCAGTCCCACATTCATCCATTTATTAGTTACAGTTTAGGCTTCCTGAAAAGCCTGATGTCAGGGTTTATCACTTGTCTCACAATGGAAAAGGGGCTTCTTTATAATCTTTCTCCCATTCTAGTGTTTTACTGAAAGTGTGTGTATGCCATTTGTAGTGAATAAAAAAGGGACAAAAACAAAATGTTTGATGCATTATTCTCATCCTTGATTCTCGTTTACTGAATAGAAGTCTGTTTTTGGTGGGCTACTGCCCCCAATAGGCGAAATGAATGGAAAATGAATTTTTACTGAAACAGTAATTATACAACTTGTATAGAAAATCCCAAATGTTATTTTTTTTATGTATATTTCATTTTAAATGTGAAGAGGCAAATTATTTAAAATTGACAGATAATTGTAGCACAGCTTGATTTAGATTGTTTAAAATTATTATTTAAATTATATTACCACAAAAACAAAAACAATTTAAGCTTTAATAAGTCATTGATTTTTCTGCTTGTGTCCAAATAAGATTCTTAAAATATATTTTCTTTGTGAAAATAAGGAATAAGTGATGTGCAAAAGATTTTAAAGATAAGTAAGGCAACTTTCAAGTGTTTTAAAGAATTTATTTTGCTTATTAACACCTGTGTCTTATCATTCTTTTATTTTTATTTTGGTGTCATATAATTATTAGCTTGTGACAGGTCGACATTTTACCCTAAATAGTAACTGCATGGCCATTTGTATGTTTGCTGAATAAATTATTATATGAACTTTGAGTTTGCTCAGTTGTTTAACAATTGGTAAATAAAAATCACTTCCTGTGTAATAATTGCATGACAACAATTAAGTTCAGATTGTCTTGTATAATTAAATGTTTTTATTACTATTGTTGAACTCATTTTTTTTAGATGGATACTCTCTTAATTAGCTATCTCCTCATGTATAAAAGTGTAATCTGAAATCTGATTTAATCATAATTCAACCCTTGATTTACAAATGAATACTTTAGCAGCAAATCATCATCCAGATAATTTTGTTTTGTACAAATGTCATATTTTTGACTTTTACTGTCTCTGTCCTCTGACATTTCAGACGAGCTGACCCTTTTTTATTTTACATTAGCTGCTTGCACTTTGCCCTTACATAACTTTATCCCAGATGTTTGTATTATTTAAACCATGGCTATCAAGAACCGCAAAAAACCTGTTGACCTTAATAGGACTACAGATATACAAGTCTGGCAGATTCTATTTTTGTGTAATGATGCAAGTGCTATTGATCCTGTATAACATTTAATTTCCCTCACAGTTGGTGTCCATCAGATTTGCATGAGGTCACACCGCCTCACCTCATGTCTCAGTGTGGCCTGGAACCTTTTGACTGAGTGACTGGTAACAAATGATCATCCTCTTGGCTGCACTTTGCAGTCTGGCTGGAATGGCCCTCAGAGGCTGGCTTGTGCACACACATATAGACCTAATGGAGGTGGGCAGGGTAGAGGGGGGGGGGGGGGGGGGGCAGCTGCGGCTGCGCCGGGGAGGCCGGGGCGCCGGGTGCCGAGGCCCCGGTGGGAAGGATGGCCCGGGGGAGCGTGCACTGGTCG
>CAEGAE010040671.1:0-18434 GCA_903067095.1 Girardinus metallicus
TCTCTGTCCCTGAGCCTTTTGGTCAGCTGCTCCACTTCAAGATGCAGGTTGGTATTTTTATTCATCAAGATGTTATTTTCCAGCTCAAAGGCGGTGTTTACATCCTCCAAGCCGATGCCTTTCAGCTGCAGAGTGTTGTTTTCCTCCTCCAGAGCAGCGTTCTTCTGCTCCAACGTGGCTCTTTCCTGCCCCAAGATTTTATTTTCTTTATCAAAGGTGGCGTTTTCCTCCTCCAAGATGTTGTTCACCTGCTCATAGAGGATGTTATCCTGCTGGAGGGCGATGTTTTTCTGCTTCAAGGAGGCATTTTCCTCTTTCAGAGTAGCAATCTCCTGCTCCAGGTTGGTCCTTCTCTGCTCTAAGATGGCTCTTTCCTGCCCCAAGATTTTGTTTTCTTTATCAAAGGTGGCATTTTCCTCCTCCAAGACAGCGTTTACCTGCTCAAAAATGATGTTATCGTTTCGCAGGGCGGTGTTCTCCTGCTTAAGGGAGATGATTTTATGCTCCAAGGTGGTGTTTTTTTGTAGCATGGTGGAGTTTTCCTGCTGCAGTGTTATCTTTTCCTGCTCCAAGGCTGTGATTTTCTGCTGCAGCGCGGTCTTCTCCCTCTCCTGGTTTCTGTGTCTGAGCAGCATAGCTGTGGAATGGTCCTCCAGGGAGGCGTTTTCCATTCCCAGGGCAGTGTTGATCAAATCAACTGTGGTCAATTCCTTCTGAAGTTCAGCAATTTCCTTCTCCAGACTGGTGTTTTTCTCTGCCAAAGCCGTTTTTTCCTTCTCCAGAACGGTGTTTTTTTCTTCCAGGTCAGTCTTTTCCTGCTCCATGGCTGCGATTTTCTGCTGCAGCGCGGTCTTCTCCTTCTCCTGGTTTCTGTGTCTGAGCAGCATAGCTGTGGAGTGGTCCTCCAGGGAGGCGTTTTCCATTCCCAGGGCAGTGTTAATCAAATCAACGGTGGTCAATTCCTTCTGTAACTCAGTAACTTCTTTCTGCAGAGCGCTCTTTTCCTTCTCCAGTGTTATGTTATTCTCCTTTAAAATCCTGTTTATTTCAACCAGCTGTTTCAACTCCTCGTCTTTATCATGAAGGAGCTTGTCCTTTTCAAGCGCAGCTTGTTCTCTGTGAAGAACTTGAATTTTCAGCTCCTTGTTGGCTTCAACCAGTGTCTGTTTCTCAGCAGACATCATGCCTACTTCTTTTAAGATGGCATGGAGCTTTTGTGTCTCTCTAGCTAAGGTTCGCTGTATCTGTTCAATCTCGGAATCAGAAGACGACGCCTTAGTGCTCTGGTTCATCGTTGAATCTTTCTGTCTAGACATATCGAAAAAGTTCTCAATGTTTAACTTTATCTGAAAAAGCTTTCACAACCACTCTCTTGTTAGGAAACGATCCTTCTACTTGCTCTCCGGCTTCTGCAATGGTTCTGACCGTGCAGCTTTGTGATGTCATCAATTCTCTTGTGACATCAATCTGCGTGATGTCACACATTGATGTCACTACTTCAGCAGAACAACTAGAAAACTGCTGAAGTTTGAATAAAACACATTTTATGGCTGAATGCAGCTTGTCTTAGCTGATGGCCACTGGAGACAGTTAAACTGGTAAAACATCACTAAGGCTGAAATCCACACTTGGGAGACAGCGGCTCTTGAGGACAATGGACTGGCACAGCAGGGTGCGAGGACCAACGGTCAAAAGGAAACATTGTGCCCGAAAACAGAAGAAGGGGAAACGGGCAGGCATGTTGACCCAGCTGATGCCTAGGAAGCCACCAGTTCTGACTCTCTTTCTGGCCAATGTCCGCTCACTGGGTAAGAAAGTGGATTTGTTAGATTTGAGGTTAGATCTGAGATTTGAAGAGTTTCTGCAGAGATGAAGAACTGTGCCGGTCTTTGCCTAAAGGAAACCTGGCTTAACTCACTGAAATTCTTTGAGCTTTGTCTGTGTGTGTGTGTTTTTTTTTTTTTTCCAAGGTTGTAGGCTAGTCAATAGTCATTGACATAATTACATGAAGTTAAACTTAAGCCCAAAAGCAGCAAATACAGATAAAAGAAAGAGTCCTAGAATACGTCCCTGAGGCATCCCACAGCCTAAGGAAACTAGACGACTCAAAAAGTTCCAACCCATGAGACCTAAACCACTCCAAAGCTGCATCGTAGATTACAACATAAACACCAGCATCATTGGATAAAAAACATATTGTTAAAATAACTTCAGATATCATATTCTGAGCTGTAAAGCTTTAAAAAAATAAGAATTTAATTGTTTACACATAACTTTCTGCTGTAATTTTTCAAACTTTTTACAGGGCGTAATAAGCATGGAGTATCTAAAATGTTCCTTATGTGCGACCTATATGCATAATTTAGCTGACCTTTACATGCCTGTAGGTGTGAGGTCGACGTTCTCTATACTCATGATGGGGAAGCCCAACATAAACTGTATAATATATCAGCTTCCATCCACTTTGCTGCCGGTGGGAATCTTAACAAAAGTCACTTTTTTTTTGGTTTTAAATTTCAGTTGCATCGGTGTGTGTGGGCGCGGGCGTGTGCGTGCTTCTGTGTGTGTGTATTTTCTTTTCTTCAGTTTGGCATGCTGTGTGCTTATTTGTATTCATATTATCAGCATAGTCTTGTGCACAATCAATGGCTGCATTGGTTGTCAGTAGGGGTGAGTGCAGATTGTGGCAGAGCCAGCCTGGTGAAAGCTTGAAGCAATTCAAGAAGTATGATCTGTTAAATGTTCCATAAAACCTACAAATACTGAATATTTGACTAAATAAAATCCGAACCGTTCCGTTGATTTCAAAGGAGATCTGTCATTTTGAAAGCATTTTCTGACGAGCTAAAGAAAAACAAAAAACTTTGCGGCTAAAAGCGAGAAGTGAATAAATGGCTGCTTATGTCGTCTGGATCTGCTGGGCTGGTTTCTTGTTGGGGGTCTCCTGCCTGTGGTGAGACATCAGGTTTCTTCTTAAAGCAAAACAACTGTGCTGTTTAAGCAGGTTATGGGAATAAACATCACATCCATTCCTTCAAATAGATTCGGGGTGTTTCTTCTGTTACCTGATTCTGAGCCTCACTCCCTAACGAGCCTTTTTTTTTTGTAATTCTTGTAGTTATTCTTTCTCATTATCACATACGTAAATATTGCAAAATAACACAGATGTTGTCTGTAATTTGCAAGCAGATGTCATTTTTCCCAATTAAAATTAGGATTTTATTCATATCTACGAACTGGGATTTAGAGATTTATTTTAATTGTCTGCTTTTCTGTCACAATGTAGGACATTAGTTTGGTTTCTAAGAAAAGCTGATTATTTGTTAGTCTTCTGGACTTGATGTTTCACTCTACAGCAACGTTCAGATATATTCTGGGCTCTGTTTTTCTCCTTTTTTTTAATTTCAAACTATTTTTTATGTTGGATGGAAATTAATGTATCCTTCATGAGCTACAGGCCCGACTGCTACTGAAGATGAGAATAAACCCCATTTAAAGCAGCAGAAGACAACTTTTATAAAAATGGGGTTTTTTTTACGTTTTTATTAATACTGTCTTGATGTTGTGACAGTTCAACAGATAATATGTGAAAAATCAATCTGTCCTGCCTTCTTGCTCTGGTTTTAGTGCCATCTGCAGAAATACAACCAATCAGAGCCAGGAGGAGGCGCTATCAATCACTCTTGAATGATGGTGGAAAAACAGCTTACCGTTACACAAAAACAGTTTATCCGCCATCATTGGTGATGGCTAATGTCATGAATGCCAATGCTAAGTAGCATTAGCATTGGCATTCATTGCAGGCTCCGCTGTGGGAATGAAGCTGTAGCATATCGGAGAGCAAGCAAGGGTGGGGGTGTGAGCAGCTCCTCCATGGAATGGAGGAGGGTTAAGACCCTCCTCCATTCTCTGATTGGTTGTTTCTGACCGGGAGCAGTTCATTTCTGCAGATAGCAGTAGGACCACAGAGAGGAGCTGATTTTTTTTTTTCTCAAAAAAAATTTATATTACACTCTCACTATCAGTTTTAGCAAATCTGTAAAAAAAAATAAAATTCTACAAGTTACCAAGTGCAACTTTAAATACAAGTTATAAAATAAACAGTAAAAAATAACCAAGCAGGTTTAGGCAGCGCGTTGTACTTTCTACAAACATTTACCACAGATTTGTTGATTTTTCTGGTTTTGAGATCGCATCTCAAAGGTTTCCTCTTGGTACAACAGTGGGAGCGTGAACCTGCATTTGTTATGCCATGTCATGCAGAATCCATTTTTCAGGTAAAAAAAAAAAAAAAAAAAAAAAAAAAAAGATGGATTCTCATGACTAACCTTGCAACAGAGAGAAAGAAACACTGTACAATTTTCTTCGAGGAGAGACAAAGGGAAAGTATGTTTCTGGATGGTAAATAACTGATGGTACTTCGGTTGTAGTATCGTCTCATGAACATTCAAAATTGTCTGTCGCCGCAAAAAAGCAAAGCTTCCAGTGAAGTCACTCTCTGAGGGTAAAAGTGAAACTTCATGTGACTAGAATGGATGTCTTTAAGATTTATAGACCTTTTTCAGACAAATGAGGCCCTGAGCAGACAGTCGGTAAATAATTCAGCACAGCCTTGTACACGCACTGCTAAAACACAATAAAGAGACTAAATAGGTGTTCGTTTTAAGTGAGCGGAGCTGGTGGACACAACATTTAGGCATAGAATCTATTTATTTTTGTCATTTTCAAATTTTGACCAGCACACATGCAGCACCTTTTGTATGTATTGGCAAAGGTGTGAAAAAAAAACAGTTTATTTTGCCACCAGTAAATAGTGTAGTAAAAGAGATAATCCTCAGTTATCAAGGTCAAACAACAATACGAAAAAAACAACAACTTTTTTTTTTGGTTTAATTTGTTAGATAAACAACATTTTCATAAAATCTTTAAAAATTCAGTGATCCAAAACGAAAAATAGACAATTTCCAAACTTTGGGGGTTCTCTGTTTCTGTTTTGCTGCCCAGATTTCTACCGTTCTCGACTTGAGGTCAGGGGTCGGATCAAAATCATTTCAAGGGCCACAAATGGCCCCCAGGCCATACTTTGGACACCCCTGTTTTAAAGGTTTTATATATCTACACCTAGGCAAGGTTCCAACTAATTCTGGAGGGTGATTATGTTCCATCCTTGTATAAAACTTGAATCATTTTTCTTTAATAAAACAGATGTTCAGCATGCGCAGCAGAGTCTGCCTCTGCAGCCTCCTTCGTAACGTCTCTGATTTGATCCACGCTACATCTGTACCAGGCTCTGTTTGTTTTCCTCCGCTTCATAAAGTTACACATAAATTTTGTATCAACAGTGGTGATCTACAATGCTTTTAGGGCACAACATTCGCATTGCATCTTTACACAACAAAAACAAATGCTTAAATCCGGCTGGTTTGGTTCCACACCAGCGCTCCAGAAATAAATGTGTTGCGTGTTTTTTCTTCTTCTTCAGGTTCACGGTCTCTACTCTGCAGAGCTGTGGGTACGCAGCATCCAACTGATGGGGAACACATATTGAGAAACATCTAGCTAAATCTAAATGCTAATGCGGGAAGAGGATGGGAAAGACGGGTGGGAAGTTTGCAGTGTAGCACCAACCAGAGGGAGCGAAGTGGATGAACCGATCAGAACTGGAATGACCCCAGGTCAAAATTATCATGACCTGATTGGTTATCGATATGAAGACATTTTGACCCTTTGCAACTGCGTCTTTTAATCCCGCCAGGTACCATGATGGACGTCGGAAGTGAAGGATAGGAGTATTAAACTGAGCGACTGCAGTTGTTTTTCTAATCTAGCATGTTTACCAAAGCTATATTAGCCATGCTAGTATAGCATAGCTAATACTGAATATTGTTCAAATTGAACAATATTAGCCATGCTAATATGGCTTGTTCAAGTCGAGCTAATTTGTCTGTGGAAGTAGTAAACCTAGTTGGGGCTCAACGATGGCAGGATCTCCAAAACGTGGAAATAGCTGGCTTAGAAACCGACACATACCTTCTTCCTCCTGTTGCAAATGACCAAATGACTGACTTTAGCTGAATTCACAACACATGATTTATACCACAATGTCATAAATGGTGTTTACTCTTACACCAGACCAGCCATAAAAGCGTACCAAAGTCTGGATGCTAACTTGTATTTTTTTGGTTTTCCGGACATGCTAGGCTACATGATGGTGGGGCATTTTCTCCATGGCTGATGGCATGATTAAACACATACCGTCTCCACAATTCAATATTTCACTGCGTCTTACTAATCATATGTACTTACAAAGTATATATGAACGCTAATCTTCTTACCTTATAAAAATTCACTGCAAGTCTGCGAATGCACCAAGCGCTGCCAGGTCTTACGATTCACGGATGCTATCAATTGCCACAGGATCAGCTTTACAGTAAAATGACACGTTTGGTCTGCGTCCTGGGATGACCATTTTTAAAGCAAGATCAGCTAAACAGAAGCTATATTAGGCTTGCAACTGTCTGTTTTTTTTTTTTTGGTTTTTTTTGACAAGCTTTTACAGGAGTTAGCGAAAGTCGTTTTGTTGTCCGTCATGGCGGAGTGAGCCGTGACCTAACGTGTAAGGGGTCAATAACTGGATGGATAGAGTATGATCTTACCCGTGTGTGGTTCTGCCAGGATTAGAAGCAGGCTCCCTTTGTGACAGACAATCTTTATTTATTTATTTTTTTTATTTTTCTTGTGTTTCAGAGCTGCCAGCATTGAACAAGCTAAGCATATTTTCTATCCCTACAAAAGGTTCCAGTTCTTTACATCTGAATAAAGCCCCGAGGGACACTTGCTTCCTCTCAAAGAATGACAGGCACGGTGTTTTTTCCCCGTTAGGATTGTTTGTTTGTCTTTGTTCCCCAGGATATCTGTTCAGATAAGGTGGAGATATTTTACAAAAGAGAAACAAGATGGTACACAGGTATGTTGTCCTGCTCTTCAATGTGTGAGCGTTTGACGTGCCACATCCACGAGAGCAGATGTCGTTTCACTGTCTTTCTCGCTTAAACCAGACTCAAATTTCCCTTGTTTAGGAAACTTTGGATCACCAAAATTATTTCTATTTGCTAAACGCCACAATAACGAGGGAGAGATTTTTATTATTTTTTTTTTCAAATGCTCTTTTCACATTTTGAAATTTCCATACAATAAGGCTCTGTACATACAGAGGCCAGTACAGTATGTTTTTTGTGAACAATTAAGAAAACTGTGCATCCGCGTGACGGGATGCAGCGACGCAGAAAACGATGTAGTTAAAAATTAATTTAAAAAAATGATCGTTTCTCGTCTCCCGAGACGACGAATTTGAGCAGACGAAAGGCCTACGTTGCATCATTGCGAAAGAACACCGTAAGTTCTGAGGCAAAAACTCAAGACAGAATCCAGGGCCAAGATGTGTCCTGACTCTTAGCATACCTCCTAAAATTAGGTAAAAACTAGCTTAGAGGACAGAATGTCTTTGCTTTGACAAACGCTGATCTCCAGACCAGAGGAGAAAAGGACATAAAGGAGGCAGAAATCAACCTGAAATGCAGTCAGACCTTAGAATTTTAAAGGTTAGAAAAAAATTCTCTAACAAATTTTCTCTCTCTCTCTCTCATTATTTAGCAAATGGAAATAATCTTGGTAACCACAAAATGACCGAAAACAGTAAATTACATTTTCTTTTCAACGCAGCGTAAATATTCGGTTTCCGCTGCATTTCCCTCATACTGTACACTGCAGGCACTCTGTCATATGATCTGATATTGGACAAAAGTCCTCAGTTTTACCCAAAGCATTTTACACTTTTAGCTTCCTACGAAGCACATATTGGTTTTAATAATTCTAGCGCTGCCTTAAGCCATGGATTTACACACACACACACACACACGCTCCATTCCTTCACGTCGGAGCTCCCAGTGCTGCTCGGATGCCACGGCGGCTCAGTAAGGCTGACATTTATAAGCTAAGTTATCAGAACAAGAATATGAACCAAGAAAAACTTCTCTCTCTCTGTGTGTATTTATATATAACTTATGTGTATATATACATTATCCAAATGGGGAAGAAAGTAAGGATAGAACCTGAACTAAAGCAAGGAATTTCAATAAACTGATTTTAATAACTTTTACTGCTATAAACAACCAACATGATGGTCATACTAGACAAAGGCTAGCGTGTCTTTAGGTCCATGACTAGGTTTTTAGTTCAATCATCAGTTTATACAGTCACTGTGTTTGTTTTCAAAGTGGGGGGCGTGGCCCCCTGGAGGGCCACCAGAGGACATTGGAGGGGCTCAGAAAGCTGGAGGAAAGACAGAAAAAAAAAATCTACAAATATTTTTATTCATATTTGATCAGAAGATCGAATCTGTTTTTTCATTATTGTCAGTCAAATTTATCAAGCTGCTTTGCTACTCAGGTTAGCGTAGCAAGCATGAAATGAACCAAATGGACAAAATTCTGAGAAGAAAAAGCCTGGAGAGCTCATGGCCAACGAAAGTCAGAGAGTATGATGGAACTTTTATGCTAAACAATTATAATAACAATCAATCACTGATTGAAGATGAGGGGGAAAAAAGCCTGTAAAAGTTGAATTCCTTTTTTTACATAATAGCATTCTCTGTGAGTTTGAAGACGTGGCCCCCACCCAGGAGCCGATGCTGTTTGGGGGCCGTGGCGTGGAAAAGTTTGGGAACCTCTGTGTTAGGACATGAAGAGGCTTACAATCCTAAAAAAGAATCAACTGATATATAATGCAGCTAAATATTTACTGCTTGTAACAAAAAGCAGTTGCAAATTTCAACAGGCGACTTTGAACAAATTGGAGAATAAATAACAAAGCATAAAAGCAAACCGTGCGGTCAGTCTGTTGTTCCATGACTAGTTTATTACTCATAATAAGTCGATTTCTTTTCCACTTGAACAAATCCCGTTACTTGTGTTCACTTACTCCTAATGGTCAGAGGGATAAAGTTCAGAGAAAACACTTTTTTGTGGGTGAGTGTGCCGTAATGTAAGAAGGGCGGTGCCCCATTTAGGTCTGCCTCACACAGGATTAGGAAACAATATGGTTTGATTGAAAGTAATTAGACTAATGTTGACAAAAAATTACAATTGAAAAATCCAATTACCTTTGTATACCTAATCAAGAATGTTTTACTGAAAATCTTGATAAAAATGCAACAGATGTTTTTCTTTCTTTCCCACAGCACTTGGACTTCACGTCCAGGGTTCTTTAAATTAATAGATTTCAAAATGTCATTTACTGCATTCACTAACCAGGAAATTGAAAGAAAGGACTAATTAATGCAAATCTACAGTAATGAAACCATTTTCCGCATAAACAGTTGAGAAGAATGTCAGAACAAAAACGGAAGAAAAATTATGAGTGGTTTTCAAAATATTACACAAGCACCAAAAACTTTTGCATAGCCTTTTATTGTCAGAAAATCTGTTAACTGGAGCGGTGCTAGTCAGGCATTCTAAATGTGGCCTTTTCAGAAGATTGATGAGAAGAAAACAGCTGAAAGAAAAGCACAGTGAGAGCAGTTTAAGTGTGTTTTCACACCTCATAGTCCGGTAGACTCAATTTGATTGGGAGCGTTTGTTACATTTCCAGCTGCTGCTATTGGTTTTCACAATCTGAGTCAAAACCCTTTGAAAAACCTGTTCTCCTCCCCGCCTGAGGTGGCGCTGCACCAAGAACCACTGATGGAAATCTACGATATATTCCATAAATAGCATCCTGCAGCTGTAACTGCATCAAAATGCACACCCCTTTACATGAAGGCGTCTTTATGAATGGTTGTGACTGTTGCCATGAAGAGTCAATCGGTAAATAATGACACTTTTAGTGCAAAGTTGGCCATTTTAATGGACTTTTAATGCACGTTCTAGTAGAACTTTGCCTTAAAGTGTCATTATTTACTGAATGATTCTTTGTGACAACAGTTATAAACATCCATGAACATTCGTTTATGTTCATAACAGGTGTTATGTCATGTTTATGACAGTGTCATGTCAGTCTTATGCACACCCCTTCCAGTCAAAGGGTCAAAACGCTTTAGCAAGCACTGAGTATTTATTATCAATGAGTTCCCAGTAAAACCGCTTTCTTCTGAAATATAAAGTTTTTTTTTTTTGTTTTTTTTTTACAGAAACAGGTCAGAATTTTTGACAAAATTGCATCCCATATTAGGAAAGACAAGTACATTTTTTAAGATGTCCTTATCGCTGTCAACTTTCATCACCAAAAAATACAATCCATCAGAAACGCTGTCTGTTTTTAATCCCAGTCAGTTTCAGTACGTGACATGATTAGTAATAAAAAATACGTTTTTTTTTTTGTTTTTGTTTTTTCTTCCCCCCTTCACAGGGAGCACAGTAGAGATAAACATCCTAAATAATGTAACCGAACGTCTGATCAGCACAGCGATCTGGCTAGAAGTTGACGTAAGCATCAAGGCAAAAAAAAAAAAAAAGATAAAAAAAAGAAGAAAAAAAACATGTCTGCCTTCTTCAAACCCACGCAGCACAGAACAAACATTCGTGCAGTTTTGACCAAAATCAGGAGATTCAAAAATAAAGACTGTTGAATGTTTCTGGAAGTCGACCGACTTGCTGCTCAGTTGATTTTGCGTCTGTGATGTGCTTAGATCAAAGTTGCCCCCATTTTTTTTTTTTTTTTTTTTTGTCTTTCTTGAAGTTTTCCTATTATTATGTCCGTTGCTTGGAGCATACAGTGGTTCAAAGGCAGTCTGGCTTTGACCAGAACTAATTTGATGCTTTGAATCTTCTTGTTTTTTTTTTGTCCGTTAATGATGTTAGCTGGTATACTTTTGGAACTTGACTTAGGGGAAACAAATGAGAGTACAGTACAGTAGCATAGACGAGTTAAAGGAAACATTGATTTTTGATTTTTTTTTTTTTTTTTTTATAGTACACACGCCACAGCTGAAGATTCTGTTTGAATTAACGTTTCAGAGTCAGATTTCATCATGTGGCTTACGGAGCATTCCGGTTCCGGTTGCTGCCGACGCGCCTGGTAACAACTTTCGATCTGGCGTAAGATTTCCTTTTTGAAATGCAGCAAAGAACAAATAGATGAATATTTCATTTTTCAGGGGGATTATTTCAGATTAATTTTGCAAGCCAGATGCCTCTTACTGTTGCTTGTTAAACGAGATCTTGCCTGATAAATGATCCGGCTTGTTTTTTCTTCTTCTTCTTTTTTTTTTTCTCTCTTGAAATGCTGACCTAAAAAAAGAGACCGAACTGAATTTTTTTAGCCTTTTAAAGTTTTATATGACAAGATAAAAGTTGTAGAATTAAATGCGGCGAATGCAATCTCACATCAGCTACAGCAGATGAACTCTCCAAACTAAATACTTATTAATTTGACAAAAACTTGTCTGAACTTTACTGTAAAAAAAATAATTAACTTAATGTTTCTGCTACCCGTGGAACCAGTATTAGCATTCGTACCTTGATGGAATCGTTCATTTGACTTCATCTCTCTTATTCAATGTTCCCTCAGTTAGTTGAAGTCTGTGGCACTTAATTACATCCAGTTTTATTTGGGCCTCATTAGTGTCTTAGTTCAGATAAAATCTTGTCATCGTTTGGCCGTTAAACTCATTGATTCTTTTCTTCTTCCAGTCATTCTGCTGTCGATTTGCCGGTGTGTGTTTTCAGTCATGACCCAGTTCCAAAAAGTTTGTTTTGTTGTGTTCTGACATAAGATAAGTTCCTTCTTCCACATGTTGTGGAAGAAGGAACTTATCTTATGTCAGAATACAACAGGACTTTCTCTCAGCAGCGACTTTCTTTTTGCCACTCTTCCGTAAAGGCTAGAATAGTGGAGTTCAGTTATGCTGCTTGCAAAGTCGCATGGTCAGAAATTAGCAGCAATAGTTTGGGTTATGTAGTGGGTTAATAAAACGGGTTCATTTTTCAAAGTCATATTTTAACCATTTTATTCGTTCATTTATAAATATCTCAGTCCCAAACTAAATATTAGCAGGCTAAATGGCTTACAATAGCTTACAAAACAAATGTTTAGCCCCAAGCTACATATTTAATTAGCAAGCTAAATGTTTAGCTTCACCTTAAATAAATACTGTATTGGTTCTAAATATCGGAGTTAAATATTTAGCTCCAAAGAAAATGTTTAGCTAGCAAGCTAGATATTTCGATTTAATCAAAAATATTTAGCTCAGAGCTAGGTATGCAGCTAATATGCAAGTTCACATGTCGATAACCGGATGTGGACTGTCGAAATAAAACCTAGGTCTTGTGAGCCTCCATATAAACTCCTGCTGGTGGGCTGGCACAATCATTGGTAAATGTTTCTGTTGCCATTAAAATGGCTCCTTCTATGGTTTAGGGTAAGTTGTACATGTCGAGAGGAAAATAAACAACGGTGAGGCACCATGAGCAACACCTGAAGTGAATCAGTCTTGGCAGCAGGAGAGTTTATATACAGGTCCGTAAGATCCAGCTTTTATTTTGGTGGTCCACTCCCGGTTACCGGCAACTGAATTAGTATATTAGCTAAATATTTCGTTTGAAGTGAAATATTTAGTTCATTTATTAATATTTAGTTTACTAGAACACCAGTTCAGAAGATCAGCAGGTATGTGGGTGTTGACATTTATTTAATTTTAAATGTTACTTAAAAATGAATGGTAGCATTTTTTAATGAATCTCTAAATAGTGCTCACAGGGACCCCACCACTATCTTCAAATCAGACAGAATTGGTGTTTGTGCTACGTTCGTGCAGCAAATTTTTTTTTTAAATATTTGTGCTGCTTTGGCTTTGAAGATATTAATGAAATTTTAAAGGTACATTTGATATTGTGAAAGAGGTGGGGCTGGTTGACCTTTTGACCTCTAAACTTTCATTAATATCTTCAAAGCCAAAGCAACACTAACAAAAGATTTTGCTGCACAAACGTAGTCGAGTTGATTGACACCAAGTCTGTTTGATGTGAAGAAGGTGGGTGGGTGGGGGTGGGGGGTTAACCTTTCATGACCTCTGGAAACATTATCTTTAAAATGATATGTTTGTTCCACAAACGTAGCTCAAACGTTTGACGCCATTTTTGTCTGACTTGAAGAAAGTGTGGGGGGGGGGGCAACTTAGTCAGGTAATAGTTGTCCAGTTACCTGAGCTGTTGATCTCTACAGCTCCTCCAGAGTAACCATATGCCTCTGATTAAAGGTCTTCTCTCCTTTATACTGATGTGAAATGACACTCTATCTAATACTGACTCGACCTCTGAAGGAAATCGGTTAAATGGATTTTCCGTCATTTCTGCTTTGCCTGACAGATTAAGCGTGGCCCTCCCTGTGAATATACATGAAAATATGTTGAACCATTTCATAGGAACATTAAAGTGTGGCCCTCTTCTGCTTTCATCGGGAGAAAACAAACAAAGCCAAACGGCATGACACCAATTTGGCGTGTGAGCCGCACACCCTGATTCTCCCCTCCGCCCCCATTGTTCCGTTTCGCTCCGAGTCACGGCGTGTCTCTGACCTCACAAGGAGCCGGCAAAAATCACACCGCCAACCGCTAGCGTCTTTTAGCATTCATGTATTCGCTCAGAACTTCTGTCAAAAGCAGCAAAAAACCGCGAGCGCGGCCAAGTGGGGATCTTCAGGAAACGGGTCCCATCCCATTTCATCCTTTATAAATCAAAGCACACTCCAGGCCTTGGAACGAGTACAATGTTCCCCTGGAATGGGCCGCCATCCATCACGTCACCGCGGTCGTGTTTGTTCGGGGCCTTTAAACATACGAGTTGAGCGCTCGCGCGCACGTGCTGCTGTGGCGGCAGCAAAACGCGCCTCTTGCTCATTATGTCGGAGGACAGCAGCGGTTGAGTAGCGCCAGAGGATGGAGCTTTGTCCTTCCTCCCACACTCAGCCTCCCTCTGCTGGATTCCCACACTATTGTTCTCTAATAAGCCCGGCTCCTCGCCGTTGCTCACATGCCTGTTTGTGTGTGTAACATCCATCCATAACAACATCATTATCAGGTTTTGTTTGAAGCTCCTCTTCTCCTCTCTCCAGCCTCTCCTCTTTCCCTACGCCCCTCCTCTGCCTCATCTGCTCGTGTTGGCAGGCCCGGGTATGTCAGGGCTGAGGAGAGGAAGCAAGAGGGAAGGCAAGAGGACAGGGAGATGTGGAGAGAGAGAGAGAGGGGAAGAAAAAATCCCTCTGTTGGCTGCATTAGCATATCAGACACATGGTGAGAGCTGGAGATTGGGTGCTGGAGCAGATGTCGATTTACATATTCAACATCGGACCAGAGGTGCATGTGTACATAGGTGTGTGGATTGGGGTTGGTTTGCGTGTGTGTGTGTTTTGGTTGGATGAGGGTGAAAAAGCCATGGGTGGAGGAGAAAGTGGATGGAACAGAATGAAATGAGTGCAGAATCATAATCAGGGAAAGCTCTCCCAGCCGGACGGGTGAAAGCTTCGTTTCATTCCGGGAAACTGAACAAATTTCTGCCGCTCTTGACACTACGACTGACTGATCAGCTGGAGGAGCGGAGCGCATGATCAAAACCAGAAAAGCTGCTTGATAGTATTGATAGTTAATTAGAACAAACACACACCACTCACGTGCTGCACACACTCGTATTCAGTCTTCTGCTAACGAGTCTTCTCTAGTGATATGACAAGATCTCGCGATATAAAAACTGGATAATATTTCACTACCAGTTTCTCTTTTTCATGTAGAATCATCTAGTTGTTGTAGTTATATAACTTTGTTTGGAGGAGAAGTTGACCCTGTGTGTATGCTTAAGAATTACTCTGAAGCAGAAAATGAAAGGGTTCTTTAGTTGTTGCCTTGTTTTGCGGATGTAAAGGAATCATCAGGCTGGCCAACAAACTCGACAAGCTTACATAACCATTGAGAAACCCTCGACCATGGTGGAAATTTCAACTGAAATTATTACAAAGCGCTGTACAGACGAAAGCAAAGGACATGGAACATCAGCACAGCCCCTGAGTTAGGAACCACAGTTACCTGCGAAGAGCTAAAATCCTTGAGTAACAGAAATCCTATATCTTTCTATCTTAATAGTTGAAACATCAAATGCACCTTAATATGTGTCAGTGCACCCTGGAAGCCATCTTAGCTTTTACCATAGAAGCTAGTGTCTACAGTCTTCCTTAGGTGTTCTTGGACTGTCATTGCATCTAGGTTTTTCAGCTTCACAAACTGAATTTTATTGCAATAACACATGTAGAGACCTCAACAATCGCCTGGATCAATGTTTTTCTGACAAACAGACCACAGTTTGTAAGGCTGAAGGACTGTGTGTCTAACAGGGTGGTGGGCAGCACAGGAGCCCCACAGGGGACAGTACTCGCACCATTACTTTTCACTCATACTCAATTGTCAGGCATACCAGAGATGGAAAAGAAGCTGAGTAGAGAGCTGGTGAACCACTTTGTTGCTTAGTGTGGAAACAGTCGCCTTGAGTGTGAACCAAACAAAGGAGATGATTGTAGATTTAAAAACAAACAGGGTCAGGTCAAACTGCATCACCATCTACAACAACCTATTTTTTCCCCCTTTTGGGATCAATAAAAAACTTTTGGATTGAATTGAATATTCTGTAAATAATTTAGTTCCACAAAACGATCCGTAAATAGGTGGGCGTGCACTATTAGTTGCCTCTTTAAGGCCCAACTGAGTCCACCAAAGTCAAACTAATGTCCAGAGTCCCGGGACAATTGCTGAAAAGTTTCTGTCGCCTTCGGTCTTCAGCCTTGTACGTGGCACAACCACTGGACCATTCAAAACCCTGTTAGTGAGAACCAAGATCTTAGAGTGTATCCTGAAGTGTAGAGAGAGCTGGATGAATATTGTTCTAACGTTAGGAAGCTTCATTTATTAAATAATTTTAGAAAATACCATCCCAAGCTTCATTTCAAGCTTACTTCATATTGTCAGACAGGTTCTACTTAAGTGATTTCTTCAGATCTGGCCATAATCAAACCTGTGAAACTGAACAGATACACAATTCATGATTTAACAAGAACATTTCAAACATATTATAACATACAGTCTGGTTGGTTTCTATAGCGTTTTTTTTCCCCTCTATCACTGAACTCATCATTGAAAATTGATGAGTTCAATTTTTCTGATTATAACACTTGCTTATTGATATGAAACATTTCCATGTCACAAAAAAAGCAAAAACAGAAGAAATATATCCAAAGGGACAAACACGAACAGAGCATTGTAGAAGAAATCTTCATTATGTTTTCACATCCCCTAAAGCGATGAACTGAAACACCGAACTCAGCCAACCCAAAATACATAAACGTTTAAATTATTCAATTTGATATGTTTTCTGTTCTGCGTTTTAATTATGTACTACAAAGTGTTTGAGGCGAGACAAGGGGAATTTATTTGCAAAGCGCATTTCAGCAGTAAGGCAGTTCAAAGAGCTTTACCTGATTGTAAACAGGGTGAATATTTGGCCTAAAATACAGATAGCAAAATCCTATTAGCAAGCTGAAACTGAAGTTGGTGTTCAATTTGTAGCTTCTCTAATGTTCAGTGGTTATCTAAGTTATTGCGCTACTAAATTAGAGGCTTCGGATTAGATGCTAACTTCAACCTTTTAGGAGTGCTGCAGGTAAACGGTTGCAGAAAATGTATTTTCTCTGCCACAAGGACAAGGAGAACAACAACACAATAGCTAGTTTCAAAATACTCATAATTACCTATTTACTCGAAATGAAGTTATAGCATTCACTGTAGTCTACAAATATGAGAGACAAAGGACTTCAAAATACTACAACCCTTTCTCGTATTTCTCTTTCTTGTGAAAACAGTCTAACAGAAGATTGTGACTGGCTAACTGTTAGCTGCTATCAACGCTACAGTTAGCATGTAGCTTTGTGGCTTATCAACAGTACCAAACTAAGGTCTTGTTTTAGCTTTTTCTGTAGTCAGGACCACATTTATTCATCTCTAGTAGAAAATGTAAAATATTTAACGTGATCAAACCTTAGAGCTTACTTTAAAATTTTATTAAAACTGTATTTGTGAACAGAAATGGCACTAATGGCTCTTTGGATAAGGTATCCTTAAAATTATTCATTACAACCAAAGTATATAGACTTCTTAATAGTGGATAAATTGTTTTTCTTCTCATTCTTTTAGACAAAATGTTTGTAATCTTATCTTGTAGTCTAGATCTATCACTACACCCCCAGCATTGTCTTCTTTTTTGTTTTGTAGCCTAAAATGTCAAACCTCTCTTATCATCTTATTCTCGTCTTTCTTCTTTCTGGTTTTTAATCTTCCAAGTGTCTTTATTGCTGCTTTTATCCAATTTCTGCTTCATCTGTCAGCTGCTTGAAAACTTCCACACTTCCAAATGTCCCTGCTAACCTCAGTAAGATTTCCTCTCTGTGCCCCGTTTGCTTTGTTCCAAATTCAGATCCTCTCTTGTCTGCTCCTCTTCATCGCTTCACGAAGGGAGAACAGGCAGTCGCAGAGAAAAGCCACAGCTGTTTTCTAACCTCTGAACGGCAAAGAAGCCAAACGGCGACGAATGAAATCGAAGCACCGCTTTAGTTAACAGGGTGTGCACTTTTTGACGGCGGGGAAGTCGGGGGGTCGCACTCGTGCGTGTGCAAGCGAGATCAGGATGATTCAAAGAATAAGGCAGCAGAATAAAGAGGAGCGCTTGTGCTCATAATAAACACTTGGCTTTCGATTTGATTTTGCTAAAAGTGGAAAAAATAGGACAGAGGCGACATACACATGGACTCAAGCGCTTCTCTTGTTTGCATATAAGGGATTGCACTGTGCGCCGCAAACAGTCATGCACAGACCCACTGCATGGTACATATAGCACTCAGCCATGTGACAACAGGTTCCAGTCAGCCAGAAAATGGAGGCCAACGTCAGAGTGCCAAAACGCTTCGTCTACCGTATTTGCCTGCCTGATTTTAATACCTGGTTGCACAAAGTTGTGGGAAAACTGCAGCTAACGTTCTTGTTTATAGAAAAGAAAAAGTCACTGCATACCAGTTCTACCTTAAAGTAGTGATTTTTTACATTCAAGTTGGGGAAAAAAAAATCCAAATTTAGAACTGCTGGATGTTTTTGAAAAAAACAAAAAAACAATAAAATACAATTTAAAAGAAATCCCACTCCAAATCCAATATGGCTACCTTGCATGTGGAAAATGGTGAGGAAATCCATTCCATCCATCCATCCATTTCCTTGTTCACCCTTGTCCCTTAATGGGGTCGGGAGGTGCTGGTGCTTCTCCAGCTACGTTCCAGGTGAGAGGCGGGGTACACCCTGGACAGGTCACCAGTCTGTCGCAGGGCAACACAGAGACAAACAGGACAAACAACCA
>CAEGAE010040687.1:0-71241 GCA_903067095.1 Girardinus metallicus
CAGTATGTGCTTTACAAATTGAATCAGGAGAAATGCCATTAAGTATCAGGAGACAACAGATAATGGTTAATTATTGGATAAATTTAAAAGGTCATAATGAAGATCATCCAGTTAAGAAAATATTAGAAAATTGTTGGGAAAGAGGAAAGGAACAAATTAATAGTTTTGGGTGGGTTGGGGATGATAGAGCAAAAACATTTAATGTATATAATAAAGAATTTAGTCCAACAGTATTGTGGACTGTGCGACCTACATGGACATGGAAATATATTAATGTAGACAGATCACTATCAAATATTAAGAAAATAAATCTAATAGATGTTTGTCAAGAATTTTATAATCAAATACAGAATAAATATATTGATTATTTGCAAATATACACCGATGGTTCAAAAGACCCAAAAAATGAAGCAACTAGTATAGCAGTAGTGATTCCAGAATTAAAGATTAATATTTCAAAAAGAACATCTAATTATCTTAGTATATATGCAGTAGAATTATGTGCTATATTGGTGGCTTTAGAGTGGGTGGAGGATAATAATATAAATAAAATAATAGTTTGTAGTGATTCATTATCTGCGTTGTTGAGTATTGAAAAGGGAAGTACAAATAATCATCAAGATATATTATATGAGGTTATGGCTGTTCATCATAGAATATGTGAACAGAATAAAAATGTAATATTATTTTGGACTCCTGCTCATGTAGGTATTTTAGGTAATGAAAGAGCAGATAGGTTGGCTAAAGAGGCTGTTAAAAAAGAAGATATTGACATGCAAATAAAGTTATCTAAATCTGAAGGGAAAAGTATAGTTTGGAGAGAAAGCAAGAAGATATGGAAAAGTAGGTGGGATAAGGAATTAAATGGAAGGCATTTATATAGGATACAAAATACAGTTGATGTAGTAAGAATTAGAGGAATAAACAGGAGGGAGGAGATAATTATAAATAGAATAAGAACCGGACATAGCCTTTTAAATGGAACTCTTTTTAAGATGGGGAAACATCTTACTGGTTTTTGTAGTTGGTGTAACAATATAGAAACGATGGAACATGTTTTTATTAGTTGTAGAAAATATGTAAATCAAAGAGGATTATTAAAAACGGATTTGGGATGTAATAAGGAATTGACTTTTAAGAATGTAGCTGATCAGTTAAATAGTATTGAGGGGAAAAAGAAGATTTTTCGTTTTTTAAAAAATACTGGGATCATCATGAGAATTTGAGGTGTAGATATTAGAAACCAGTAGATGGCAGTAATGCAACAAAAGTGGATGCAAGCTGCCGTTAAAATCTAAAGAAGAAGAAGAAGAAGAAGACTCGGACATGTGGCTGAATAACTGTTAACAGTTGTTTTTTTTTTGTTCATTGGTCTTTGACAGTCAAAACAAGAAATAACGTAAAGCATTTTTGCTGCTGTCTTTCAATGGTTTGGTGGTTTCCACGTACTGACGGCAAGTCAAATCTTGTTTGTTGTAATTTCAGAGCATTATGACACTTGAGGTGCAATAGCTCTTAAACTCAAAAGGGGGAATCACTGTTTTGGAAAATCACTACCAGAGAATTATTTTTTTTAGTTATTTTTGCTACAAGCAACCCAAGTCAATTAGTAGTCTCGTTATGCAAATTGTATTTTGTGCTGTGTCGTAAACGGGACATTCTAGGAGCGAGTTAGTCATGCTAATGCTAGCGGACTTGGTGTGCACGTGTGTGTGTGTTGGGCTGAGAGGTGACTGAAGGGCTGCGGAGTGAACTCCAAACTTGTATGCTGAACTTTTCTTGTCACACAGAGGACATTATTTTGGTCCGTTTTTGGAGTTGGGATTTGTTTATGGGTTGTTGCGGGAGCCAGAGGAACCACGTTGCTGTGACGTTTGGTGGGACTCAGTAAACAGACAATATTAAAGGAAAATTGCACTTTTCTCAGTTTGTAGTGTTTTGTTTAAAAGAACAAATACTGTTATTCAGTTACTACATACAGTTGAGAGCTAAAAGGTTTAAATATTAAAGTGCATTTTATTTGCCCGGAATAAAAATTGTAAATGTTGTTAAAATAGACAAGCTAAAATGTTGTACATAAAGTATGGTTACACACGAAGAATAAAATCTTCCAGTTGGAATAGATGAAGCTCAACGTGTGCCTCATTTCTTCTACATCACAGCATCACACGTTGAGGGAAGATCATCCGACACATTACCTGCAGCCAATCCAAGGTGGCAGGGTAACACGTACAACGCCCAGAACTCTATGCTGTTCTGGATATAGATATTGGAAATTTTATCAAACCTATCATCTATTGATATTGATCATGTGTCTATCGCAATATGAATTATTAATTTATTGCTCTGCCCTAAATTAGACATTAACAGTAAAGCAAATTAAAATGTTTGTGCCTTTCAGTCTGTGGGAACTGCAAAGTGATACTGACAGCTGGCTGTAGGTTCTACGTTCATTTCAAGCCCTGCGGTTTGGGAGCGAAAAAAGTTTTTAGCTCTTGACTTGTCCACATTCTTCATTTTGAGATTGAAAGCAGGCTGCTTTCAATCTCATTTTGAGAATGAAAGCAGAGACTGATAGGACTCTGATAGTCCTATCAGTCAAAATGTTTTAGGACTCTGATAATCCTATCAGAGTCCTATCAGTCTCTGATAGGACTATCAGAGACTGATAGGACTCTGATAGTCCTATCAGTCAAAATGTTTTAGGACTCTGATAGTCCTATCAGAGTCCTATCAATCTCTGATAGGACTATCAGAGACTGGATAGTCCTATCAGTCCTATCCAGTCTCTGATAGGACTGGCAACCTATCAGAGACTGGATAGGTTGCCAGTCTCTGATGGACTGGCAACCTATCAGAGACTGGATAGGTTGCCAGTCTCTGATGGACTGGCAACCTATCCAAGGTGGGCCCTACTTTTTGTCCAATGACTGCTGGAGATAGGCACCAGATCAACAATAAGTAGATGTATGGATCTTCAAGACTGAAAATAAGTGAAAAAAAAAATAATCAAAATTCCAAATTTGTTTGAAAACGTTAAGAAACTCCATAGATCTATGAACCATTTGTAAAGTTTACATGAAAGTCGGGCCCCTCAGAAATATCACTGGGAATGATATTTCCCAGCGAAAGTTTTTGATTTGAAAGTTTTGCACTCTGCGAAGGTGCCAAGTCAGCAGGGTTTTCGGGTTTCCTTCACTTCCGCTTCAGGTTCCTAACATACTCTCACCTCCCCCCTTCTTAAATATATATGTACCAGCTAAACTCTGCATTAAATATTCCTCCTCTGTGTGGGTTCTGTTCTGCCTGATGAGACCTTTGGATTTGAAGAGGATAGTCAGAGTTAGCTGTTAGGCGACTGAAGTTTAAAACAATAAAAAAATCTTGTTTTGATGCCGACCAGACTGATGTCTGTAAGTCCTCCTTCTGGTCAGGTCTGCAAAACAACCCTATTGCTGTCACTGATGTGTTTTCATTTGATAGCTCTTCTCTTTTTAAGAGGCCTGATGGTTCTCGTCGAAGCCACAGCGGAGTGCGGGAGCTCTTGCCGTGTTTTGGGAACACGCAGAGCCTCTCGCCTCCTAGGGAACATCTCGGGTCAGATCTGTCTTTCATACAACAGTTAGCGTCTTGTACCTGCTGCAAAATTAAACCGCTCCGCGCGCGTGAGAACAATGAAAGCAAGAGCAAAATGAGCGCTCGGGTCCGGCAGTGTCGGCAGGCATCCATTATTGATGTTAATTGATGCTGGCAGTTTGGAGACAGTACCTTGTAATGCAACACCCATCGAGAACAGGAGGATGATAAACACGCAGCTCGCGTCCAGTGTGCATGCTAAAGAGGCTGCTGGTGAGACTCGTCCTTGTGACATAAACCCTTACCGGAGAGGATGATTGCGACTCTCTTTGAAATTTGTCACTGCCGCCTATACATGCACATGCGTCTACATCTGTCTGAGCTTGGAGTGTTTCACATATTTGTTGTTAAAAGAAAAGATGGGGAAGATTACACACCTCTGTAGTTACCCTCCCCATATTTTATCACATGGTAAAGGGGGTGAATGAGATGCAGAGGAGAAATAAAAAAAAAGAAGGTCGCATGCATCTTGATGATGGCATTGCACTCAACATCGTGCCACAATTAAATTTTAATGAGGCCTCTCCATTCTGCACCAGCCGAAGCAGTCAGATGTTGCAGTGCACGCTCCCTGCTCTTCATCCGCTTCCTCACAGCTTTCTACAAAGCTTTCTTCCTCTCTGATGTGCATTTTTAAAACAAACTGCATGAAAAATGGAATCCTTCAGCAGCCGTACTGTCTCCTTTAAACATAATCCAAGCCCAGAAAGGCCTGTTGGAGAGGATGCTTGGGTTTTCTTCTGCTTTGTGATCAGAGGACCTTAAATTGCATAATCTGGAAATGTACTTCCATTTTATCTGCGTTAATTAAGCAAACAGTTCCTTTATCGTTTGTTTTATGTTCTAATTTTGCCCTTTGTGATCTCATGCTGGTCTCATTAAGCCAGAAGAAATCTTTCTTTAATGTGCGAATAAAGTATATAAATTGCGATTTTGTAGGTAATAGGAACACTTTTGGCAACCGTAGAGACAAATATATTCCTCTGCATGACCTTTTAGGGAAATGGTGGGATTTTAGAAGCAAGTCTCTTTGGAGAGCGGTTTATGTCTAATACCAAAAAAGGACTCCTTTGTACTGTTATAGACATTTTAAAATGATAAGATCAAAGTACAATACTTTGAACAATTGCGTAATAGTTGTTTAAAGATTCATAACATCGTGTTACCACGAACTACTAAAACATTTTTGGAAATATTCTTCATTCTCCCTGAACTTAAATAAATCAGCAGGTGTAATGCTTAGCCAATCGCAGAGCCTTTCCTGTATTTAGGAGAGCCTTTCCTCTCCTAAATACAGAAGGACTGTTTTTTTTCCTTTTAGCCATTTCTTTTTTTGATGAGCCAACAAAACATATTTGTTGTATTGTGTTTCAGTCATTCCCATGTGGATTTGCTGCTTTGTTCGGACAAATACGCCCAAACATCCATTCTGCTTTCCAGTAGACATAATATTTGATTCTGGACCGCTTTGGTGACCAGAGGCTTTTTTTTGGTTGACTCAGTGACTGCAAGGTGCCCACGTCTTCTAGCTGCAAAATCAGCCCTAATCCTTGGCTCTCCATGTTGTTTTTATCAAACGTGGCAGTTTGCATCTAGGTCAGACATTTCTACTTTGTGCAAAGGATGTTGGCTTAGAATTGCCAAAATATAATTCCAGACATTTTATTGGTGTACTGTTACAAGTTTGAACACTTAAGATGCGAACTGTGGTATATAAGCAGATGTGAGTGAAATCTCTCCGATAATTGTGCTGTCATCATGAAGGTTCACCGGAGTACGCATTTTGGTTTTCCGTCGTGTGTGTTTTCTGATCATTTCGAGGTTTATTATTGCCATTTGAATCTTGCCATATTGAATTAATTTCTCTGTGTTCATTATTGTCTTTCCATTTGAGTTCATTTTTGTGCTCAGTTTCTTAGTTCTCGTGTTTTTCCCTCTGTGTATTTTGTTGTTATCTGTGTTTATTAGTCGTCTTCTCACTCTGGATCTGACGTCGTTCTCCTTTGCTTCAGTATTTAAGCTTCCTATTCTCTTTGTGCCATGGCTGTAAATTGTCTATCATCAAAAACTTTGCACTTTGCCTTTCTGCCTCTGATCTACCTGCATTTATGTTCAACAAAATATGAGCCACGACCTGTGCAACCTGTTCACACTGTCAACTCCTGGACAGTGTGGACAGGAGTGGACGTGAAATTATATACATATTATATACATATTATATATATATATATATAATATAATATGAAATTATATTATATATATATAATATGAAATATTATATATATAATATGAAATTATATACATATTTTTGTGTGTGTTTGTTTCTTTCACCAGTCAAATAGTCTTATGCTGCAAATGATGAATTTAATTAGTTTTAGACTCTTTTATTCTTTCCAGGTTGATAGGCAGCAGTAATTACTCTTCTAATTGCTTTGCTCTGCTGAGATCACTCTGACGTTGTTTTAAAACACACCTGACACACCTCTTTGAATGTAATCCTCAATGTTTTATGTGCTTACTGCCAAGTTATCAGCCATGTACTGTGGATTGTGCTCTGATTTTGCTCTCACTTTGTCTGTAGGAGCAGGTGACGTTCACACGTCGCAGTGATAGGATCAAAGCAATCGCTAAAAAGACTTATAAACACACATCTCACTCACCAAGCTTTTACTTTCGTTCCCTCTGTTGGGCTTTTGTTTCACGAGGGAACCAATTAATCCTTTCAAACAGCAGCTTCATGCTTTTGGTCTTAAAAGTGAAGTTTTTAATTGGGGGCCGATTTTCTGTTAGAACAAAGGGAAGAGCTGTAAAAATACAAGCAAGTTGGTAATAAGAGCTTTTCACCACTTCTCTTTTTTGGGGGGAGCTTTTTAAAACCTGACCAAATTTAAATTTTTTCCTTTATGCCACAATAAGTGGTTTCAGCTTCATAAATCCGCTCCAAGCTGTACTCATTGCTCTCCACGTTTCTCTTCCAAATGATTTTTTTTCTGCCTACTTTAACAAGGTTTTATCTTCGAAAATGAACGTTGATAAAACTGGGATAGCTCAAGGCCCTCGCACCCCTTCATAGTCAAGAGTCTGCTATGCAAACAGAACATTTCTACATCAGCTGAGTAAATTCAATACCTCACCGGTTCTGAAGCGTCTCTCCTTTGTTTGCTCAGTACCTGCATGAGTTCTTCCTCCTGGCCCCCCCACCCAGTTGCTCGGTCTTTACAACGCGCCCGTGGGGTGAGCAGTCACAAGGCACTCATTACCAAAACACTGCAATCTGTTTCTTCCCGGCAACAAAAAGATGAGTTTCCCACAGAGATCCTGTGTGCCTTCTTTGTAAATTAATCTGAAAACTTTCTTTGTTAAAGTGCAGTATCATAGTTATTCAGGATACGAGGGAAACAAGAAACACAACGGATATCATAGCCTGCTGTTTGTTGCTGACTATTATGCAATTGTTCAAAGTATTGTACTTTGATCTTGTTATTTTAAAATGTCTATGCGCGATATGGCTTTCTGCCCAGGGCGCTACAGCTCAGGAGAAAAAAGTGGCAACGTTCACACCGCAGGCAAATGCAACGCAAGTCCGATTTCTTTTTGTCCATTTGCGATCTGTATCCGACGTTTTCATTGCAGTCTGAAGGACCCAGTTCCAATCTGTTCACCATAAAAAAAAATCAGATTAGTGTCACTTCCATTCGTGGTACTACTTGGGATACGTAGCTGATTATTGTCAAATTGCTGCAGTCGGAACGGCCATTTTATCCAAGTTTTACGACAATGATGCGAAGTGCCAATCTGGACGTAAACAATGGCTGAAAAGTATGGCTGAAAGTATGCAGTCTGTGTCGGTGAAGAACATCACGCCTCAATCCCACTACTCCTGATCTCCCCACATCCAAACGGGAGATAAACGAAGGATAAAGTGAACAAATAGTCCAGTTGCAGCTGTGTAGGCTGGTGGATCCTCAATTCTCACAGGTTTGTTTTTGTTTCAGCCGTTATTTCACACAGGGCCACCGAAGCATTTACAAGTCGGTTAATTTATCCAAAGGAGGAAAAGGAGCAGAGATTCACATGTTTTAAAACACATTTTTCTTTTGCACTCAGAATTTGTTTTGTTCAGCTACTGCCACGCTTTGGATGGAAGTACTATTGTCCTTTAACGCCCACACTTCATCTCGATCGAAACATTGAGACTGACCCATTTATCTGACTCCAGAGACATCAGTATATCTTTGTTTTTGTTAACTTGCCTAATGTGTTTTTTTTTTCTGGCATCATGAGCAGGATTGAATCAGTAGAAAGGAGGTTTTGCCCTGGGCTCCATTCATGCAAAAGCTGCCACTGTCCACCTGCTATGAGCAATTACAATGTGTTTTGTGCAAGAACAACACAACCCAGTGCAGGGACCGAAAGCTCATGAATGAAAAATGACGGCTGAAATAAAAAAAAAGGTACAATAATAAAACATAAGATTTGGGAAGCCATTTCTGTGCTTCCTCATCCCCATCTCTCTTCCGTTCTAGCGTTTGGTTCGAATTGCATCCAAATGTCATGAAGTATGTCTTCATTCCATCTCAAATGGGAAGGAATTAGGAGAGAGGAGGAGTCACCAAAGTGTCTTTTCTCATCTTCATTGTCTCATTGCGGAGACGGGACATTAATCCTACGTTGTAAATTGCTTTCGCAATGACCGTACGCGCGTTATTACGAGAGAAATTTAAAAATCCAGCGAGAGCCTCCGAGATGGAAACGTTGAAGGGGTTCTGCAGCATTAACGCAGCATGTTTAATTGACATTGGTTAAAAATGACAGCTCACAAGCAAGCATGTCTCATTTCACTAAATTCCTATTAGCTCATCTCCCATCTCCTCGTGTCTGTCCTCACATCCTCTGCTTCCCTTTCAGGTGGCAGGAACTAGTATCCTGCAGGAAGATGTCAGAAAGAGATCTTCCTGCAGATCCATTCTGTGTCACTAATGGAAAACTGCCCTTATAATTAGAATTAAGATTAATCTGCTCATTGAATGCAGGTGTGAGCAGGTGGTGAGAGGCAGGCGAATGTTCCCAACTCATTGAAATGCCTCAAAAGAAGCTAAAAGGCAACGATTTGAGGTGAACACACTTATAGCGGCGTGAAGTCACGAACACCTGCTGTACTCAGTTTTCCCTTGCAGAAAAACACCATCGATGTCGTGCTAAAATAGAGAAAAAAATCACCTAAAGGATTTAATAATAAATTTAATCTGAAATGCACACAGGTTACAGTGCAGACACTTGTATCCGGAGGTTCAACAGAGCAGAGGGGTATTTTTTTAATAGATTTTATAAAGATGTAGAGCAGATATTATGTTATCACGATGGGCTATGCTGGGTTTGCTGTCTAGGTCCTAGGTTTGAGTCCCTCTTTCTGCACAGATTTCACATCTGTGCAGAAAGAGGGACTTTCTGCACACTTGTGCAGAAAGTCATGTGTGCAGACTTTCTGCACACATGACCCAACACCTGTGCTTGTGTTGGGTCTTCCGCCTTCCTCAGTGGATGGTTGTCTGGTTTGTCTTCATGTTGCCCAAAAGAGAAAGTCTTCCTCATTGTGCAGGTGACTGTTTCCTTTGCCAACACAAAAGTGAAGTGTGAAGAGACTAAAATTGCTAACATATGTGGTGGGAAAACAAACAAAAAACATGTTTAGTTTTGCAGATGAGACAAGTATTAGAGGGAAGGTCTTCTGTAAAAATGCTAGTGATCCCAGTTATAACCTAAACCTACATCAGCATGTGTGTCACAGATTAAAATCCAGTGAAAAAATATATTGAGGTCAATTATTTTTTGAATATTTTTTCTTTTTTTCCAAATAAAGACTTGGGATGTCTGTTCACAGGCACTACTAGCAAGCTTACCTGGACTTGAGCTGCTTTGCACGACAGAATCAGCAAAAGTCTCAGTCTGTAGATGTGCAGAGCTGAACAACTTATTCCAAAAATATGGAAAAGTTTGAATCTGTTGTTTTTGGAGGCTCTACATGAAGCTCTGTCTCCAGTCCCCCATTGGTTTAATTTCTGCTATTTGTGCACTTTTTCTGAGTAGATCTTTCTTTAAGATCAACCTGAAGCAGCAGCCTCCAGTGTCTGTCTGAGAACAAAGCACGTTCTCGTTCATTCCTGAAGCGAGACAGCAAAAAGAATCACTGCACATTTAAAAACAAGTTGTCCTCTCTGACTCTTGACTGGAACATAAAACCAGATCATGTCAGGTGAAAATGTGGACGATACAGCGAATGCACCCTCTGAGAAATGCTCAGGGCTCAGATTTGTCAGAGCGCGCTTTAGCTTGGTGATGGATAGCGAGTGAAAGAGCTGAGCTTTCGCTTGGCTTTCGGGAGGAGCTGCCAGCTTCAGCACTTCTATAAGCTCTTAAAAAATGAGCTGCTTTATGGTAATTGCTGCAAAAGTGTTGGGGGGGAGGAGGTGATAAATAACACAAGTGAAATGTTGCAAGTGTTTTGACCATGGCTGGTAATTACTCTGTATGTACTGGCTTGTGAAACGGCTGAATCGCGTTGCTCTTAAGTGAGTTGTGGCTGTAGTAATGAGGATGTCTGATGATTTTCCGCCGTCACTTTTTACACTTGTGTCTTACGCAGACCTAATTATAGTTAGTTTTAAATTTAGATAATTATTGCTCTTTTTATCTAAGCTCAGTGGCAAAGGATACACGCAGAACAGTCATTTTCACAGCAAGCGGTTTCATTTCTGCTGAGAGAGAGCAGAAGAATCAGGAGCAAATTTGCATACAAAGAGACAAAACTGAGAATGTTCCTTTAGATGTTTTTGTTTCAAAAAGATTTTCTTCATCTTTCTCACTGGCTTTATTCCACTGCGTTTCAATAAAACAGCTACCCGCAGAGAAAAATGTTGGATTAAAATTCCATAAAAAAAAATCAACTAACTTCTGCTCTCAATTAGATCTGTGCAATCATGTTCTTGACATAGAAGACGGCGGCATTTTTAAGT
This sequence comes from Girardinus metallicus, assembly GCA_903067095.1. NCBI lineage: Eukaryota > Metazoa > Chordata > Actinopteri > Cyprinodontiformes > Poeciliidae > Girardinus > Girardinus metallicus. The sequence goes on from CAEGAE010040687.1 coordinate 10,650, forward strand.
TGAACAGCTTTGACTTGCATGATTTTGTTTTGTTAAGTTATGCTGTTTTTTGTTCGTGTTAATCAGTGATGCACTAATCAGTCATCCAGAAGCTGGAATCAGATCATTTTCCTTTCAACTTTCTGATCTGAGCATCACGCTCTGTTGTCCCTAGTCTTTGTATTTGATACATAATCCGTGATATTCATGTGATCTGAATAGAGGAAATCCAGAAGTGGCTGGAATGTTGATATCAGCCAGGAAAAGTCTGATCAGTGCATCTGTTTGTTCTTCAGGACTTCTACTGTATTGTAGAGCTTTGAGGGGACCGGATCCATAGAGAGAGATGATCAACATCGATCTGGTGAGAGCCAAGAAGACGGGAAGTCCAAAAGTCTCCTGTTTTGTATACTATTAGTTAGCTGTTCTTGTAAGAATTTCTGTTATCATCAACAAGTGCTCGGAGTTGATCCATTTTCCTGGGCATCGTCTGAAAGCTGAAACCACAATTTCTCATAGAATTGGAAAGTTTACTCTCCATCCGTCAATGCTCTGAAATGTGAAGTTCTTTGCTGTCACTTTTGCTTTATGACCCGCTACTCTGTTGGGTACATAATACACAAAATTGTCACCAAATTGTTGCAGGATTCTTGGAAGAAGGTGCTCTTGAGCTCACTCTTTGTTTATGATAGCATTCAAATTGTCCAAACGTCAAGGAAAAGAGGGTTTGACGGGGAAAGAGCCTTTGCTGTAATCTTCTGTTGTCTATCCTTACAATTGCTGCAAAATGTCAGCCTGAACCTTATTCTGAAATTGGAAGATGTCCAAATTAATCCTTATTTTAGACGTCTTCTCATACCTGACATGGAACTTTCTTCAGCTGTTTTATAAGTTAAATGTTCCTTGTTATTATTTGACAACAGTGTAAGGGCATTTTCTTTGTACATTGTCTCTGTTCTGGCTAGATCTCAATCCAACTCAACACCTTTGAGAAATGACGGAATAGAGAATCATGGATCTGTAAATGACAAGTCTGCAACGACCGTGTCATCGAATCGTGCAATATGGACGAAGACCTCAAAGGAAAGTCTTAAACCCCTTGTTTGATTTTAGTCCACAAAGACTCAAGGCAGTTCTGAAAACCCAGCAGTAACAAAGTTACCTACTAAGATGGTCAGTGACTCTTTTGTCCTTGCAATGCTTTTGTTTTTTGGTTAAATAGGAAGTCAATTTTGACTGCTCTATTAACCGCCTCCACACAAGACAACATAAATCCTTCTTTGACCCTGGGACAGCACACAAAAGGGGGAAAACAAAAGAAGCATCGCTTCTGGCGCTCTCTGTCTGGACACTGAGATCAATCAAAAGTCAGACAGACTCACCTTCATGTGGAATCCTAATCGACAGTGACTCAGGGAATTTGAGGAGCGCTTACAGTACAAAGTGCTGCAGCTTTATACTGAGGAATTGGGCAATGAGCCACATTGCTTCTCCATGTTCTTATTTTTACTGTTGTGTGGATTTAAAATACAATGCAGCTCTTTTGCAAAAAGTTATGGAATAACCGTGTTAATTTATTTTTTTTCCATCATTTAAAAGAATCTCATTTCATCCCCTCTGGATTGAGGAGCCAAGTGAACGATCTGTAACTGAGGCTGCTTTGAGGCAAAGTGTGCAGCAGGAGCTCCACATACTGGGTTCATTTTGAGAAAAGAAAACTCAGCATGGGTGAGATTAGAGGGCTAAAAACCTGCACAGAAAACCAAAGGTGGAAGAGATAAATAAATGCTCAATGGGTTGATTTTACACACACTTTGTAACACTGAACTCATTGCTTATTCATAGGATTAACAAATCATTTTAATTTCAGTATCAGCAATTCACTTTTTGTCTCCTGCGATATAATTTTAATTATTTATGTTTTGTGAAAGCAAAGCAGTAATCCTTAAATCTTTGAGGATGACCGACAGTCAGTGACTCCAAACTCTGCAGTTTCTCTGTGCCAGTTGTTCATTTCCTAATTGTGATTGAAGTCTAGCTGCAAAAGCAAAAAAATAAATAAAAAATACTGATTTTGGCTTAGACTAAAAATTACTTCGATATTCAGCCATATGCAATAGCTTAGAATAATTTTTGAAAAGCTTATTTATTTCAGTAACTCGATTCACTAAATGAAGCACTTTTTTTATAGACCAACCATGCACAGACTGGCGTTTTCAAGCCTTTGTTTCTTTTATTATGATCATTTTCCGTTTACAGGTGGTAAAGACACAACATTTAAGATTAAAATATTACACTGGACCAATAGAAACATCTGGAGAGAACGCATTTCCCTGATTTTATACACATCAGCATAAAACCAAACATATTCATGGACAAAGCCAGTCCAGTACAATATGTGCCACTGATTTCATGAGAAACAAAGTGCCGAAAACCGGAAATAAATTGGTTATTATTGCAACTACTATCAGGGTTTTGGCAGCCACGTTGGATTTTGAAGTCAGTGTGGTTGAGGAATCTCCAGCTTTAAAGGTTACCCTAAATTCTGGCTGGTCGTTATTGTTTCCTGTTGTTTTACACTCTTCCAACTACGAATGCGCCAAAGCTCTTAAGAAATGTATAAATTAATTTTTTTTTTAATTCTCAATCTGAACTTGAATCGTCGGTCTTCAAGCTCAGTCAGAACTGATTTCACACTCACAGCCATGCAACATAAATCAAGCGCTATCAGAAATCTCATGCAGTCTGACTGCTTCAGAAGCCGCCTCATCCCCCCCTCTCTCTCTTCGCTGTATTGTTGAGTTGATATCTCTGATAGCTGTGATGCAATTCTGCCGCAACAACAAGTCATACGGCAGCTGTTAAATTTTACTTAACACAACATGGCATGACTCAGAATTTAATAACACCGTGCTTGCACGGTCTGGCATGTTAAAGATCTTTGTGGAGTTTTGAAATCGCTCAGTGCGTGCCGGGCATAATGTGCTCTCAGTTTGATTCTTCTCAAGTTTTGAACAACTTACAGAGCATTGTTCAATCAGTCTGCTGGCAATGGATGGTATGTAAACCACAGGTATGACCTGGTCATCCATCTAAACTTACAAGTGGGGAAACAAGAGAATTATACAGAGGATGAGCCAATTGGCCCATGGTAGCTCTGGAATAGCTGCAGAGATTTACTGACAGAACCACCATCAGTCACTTCCTCTAAACTACATGGAGGTAAAGCAAGAGAAACGTCACAGTCAATAGAAAAAGAGAAAATCTTCTGTTTACTGCTTGTTGTAATCCAAGTAGAGGAAATGGCAGACATATGTAAAGAAAAAAAATGTGAGCAAATTTAGAGCAAAATAAATGTTTTGACTTAAACACAAACTTGCAAACTAACACTGCAGATTACGCCAGAAATACTATCCCCACTGTGAAACAAGTGGCAGCATCAGACTGTGGGCATGCTTTTTATTTAGCAGGAACAGTAAAGCTGGTCAGAGTTGATGCAGATGTGGATGGAGCAGAATACAGAGCAGTTCTGGAAGAAAACCTGTGTGAGGCTGCAAATGGGCCCGAGACCGGGGCTGAGGTTCACCTTCCAGCAGGACAAGAACCACAAAGAGAGCTACGGTAGCCATTTAGATAAAGACATATTCATTTCATCCGCTTAAGTAGACTTTAATCTGATTGAGAATCAATTTTTTTTTTCACATCCAATCTAAATGAGCTTCAGCTATTTTGATGGGAAGTCTCGGTATTCAAAGCTGGAAGTGGTATAAAAAACCAGATGCTTTTAATTGCAGCAAAAGGAAGCTAGAATTAGAGGGCTAAATACTAACGCACACCAGACTTCTCACATCCTTATTTGCAAAAACATGTCACAGCAAGTAATTATCTTCCTTCTACTCTATATTAATGCACTGTTTTCACCAAACATACCAGTAAAACACACTGAACTTTAGGACCTTGATGTAAATGAATTGAAGGGGAATAAGCAAAGACGTCCTGTGGTGTCTTGTGCGAGAATTATTGTTCGACTTTTTCCCTTTACTCACTGGTATTATTTTCTTACTGTCATAGATGATAAGTACAATATTTTAATAGAAGTTGTTAGCATTCAGATTGGCTCTCTGTTGTTTTCTGCAGCCGCACCGTTTCCAGCTAATGAATTTACTTCACTCGTGTCTGATCCTAAATAAGTAGTGGCAACACCCTTGGGTTAAAACCAAATTGCTGGGGAGATACAGCTGTATAACTACGAAGTTTATTTTGAATCCCTCTATCGGCTCCTCTTCTTCTTCAATCTCTGTCTGCACAGAGCTGTCAGTCTGTTTATTTCCCCCTTTCTTGTGCCTGGGGTTAAAATCAGATGCACGGAGCAACACATTAAAGTGGCACATCTACCCTGCTTCCCCAGAAGTTAAAATGAAAAACACTTTTGGAATACAAATAAGCACAGATCAAATAAATGGTGCAGGTTTGAGGACCTTATCTCAGTCAGTCAGTCGGTTTGGAGTTGGAACGGTTTACAAAAGCCCAGAGATACCCCGACACAGCCCTTTGGCTACAACGCAAACAGGTATGTCTCGCCCGCACACATCACATTAAAGATGCCTCCATTTTTATTTTTTTGATAGCATCTGGAAAAAAAAAAAAAACCTTGTCACTTTTCACCTGCTTTTAAAAATATGTTTTCCCATTTCTCTGCTGCTGGAATTATTGTTGTTAGCATTCAGATTGGTTCTCTGTTGCTGACAACGACAGAGAACAAATCTGTTCTCGGTTTTGCTGCGTTTTACTGTCAGATTTTTAAGACAGGGGGGTTAAGTCAGCTAATCCCTTCTTTCCTGCAGCTGTTGCCCAGGAACAATTGCTGGTATTAGAAGACGGACTGGTGTTCAAAGCTTCACTTTTCATAATATGAAGCCAGTGAAGACTCAGAGTATTAAAGTCACATAAAACACCTCAGGAGAGGTCACATATCAAGCAGAGTTTTTTTTTTTCTTCTATCAGACTGCTTCGTCAGCAGTATAGTGATTCACAGTGTTTGTGCAGAAGAACCTTAAGGCTATAAGTTCAATAAATATATCCTCCGTTTGAGCCAGTTTTGTTGATTCTGTCTCATGACTTTCTACTTTTGCCTCTAAAATAGATTTAATGTACAGTGTTATAAAAGTCACTGTAGAATTTACAGTAACTTACTGGCAGCACGGTTGTCGGCCCGTTACTGCAATTTTTACAGTAAAACAATTACAGTAGTCTTAGTGTAATTTTATTGCAGTTTTACTGTAAATTTATTAGTTTTACTGTAATTCTATTACAGTCTTATTGTAAATTTATTACAGTTTTACTGTAAATTTATTAGTTTTACTGTAATTCTATTACAGTCTTATTGTAAATTTATTACAGTTTTACTGTAAATTTATTAGTTTTACTGTAATTCTATTACAGTCTTATTGTAAATTTATTACAGTTTTACTGTAAATTTATTAGTTTTACTGTAATTTTATTACAGTTTTTCTGTAATTTTATTGCAGTCTTACTGTAATTCTGTTACAGTCGTACTGTACTTTTATTACAGTACTGTTTTTTACTGTTTTACTGTAATTCTATTACAGTTTTAGTGTAATTTGATTAGTTTCACTGTAATTTCATTACAATAGGACAGTAATTATATTACGTGGTTGTTGCGATTTCATTACATTTTTAACATAAGGAAATGACAGTAATCCTGTTTTACAATAAATTGCGTCATTTTACATTAGTTCAAGAAACTACAAAAATTTTTTTGTGTTTTTCTAATAAAAAATATATACATATATATTTTAAAATCGCTTTATTTCATTGTCAATTTAAAGCTGATGAACTGAAGCAAAACAAAATGTAGTATTTTGCAGCAGCAATATTTTCTTGTTACATAGAAGTCAAAGTATTGCAAACAAAGTGAAAAATACTCTGACCTAAAAACATATCTGAGTCCAAAGAAAAACAAAAAAACAGGGTGGGTGGAGGGGCGCTGGAAGGAGGGCCAGAGTCCAATAGGAAACAACGAGAAACAAAAAATAACTCGGTCCTCCTATAAACAAAAATGGTCAGGGCGAAGCCTGCCGTGAATTGTCCGGTGGACCCACGGAGGCGTGTCCACGGTGGCCGTTCTGGAGGCCGGTGTTATGCTGAGAAACGCATGCCTGCCGTCAACTGCATGCCCTGTCGCGGGAGCACGCATCACTCCGAACTCTCGCATATTGATGTGAAAACAGACTGAAATCTGACCGAAGAGAAAACTTTTAAAGATATTCGTAGTCAGTGTCTGATAAAAATGTTCTCTGCTGATGGTTTGAAATTCCCTAATTTTTCTTTTAACACCACAATAGCTTAAAGCATTACAAATCAGAGGCCCATTATGTAGAACATTTTATATAACGCTTAACTGTCTAGTCTATTAATGTAGGGGGGGATGCATTTTAATTTCTGAGCCTGCCAATATTTGCATCCCCTGTCTATTGTCCTGTTGATATGAAACTTATAGCGGTAGCTCAGAGAACAACTGTCATTACGGAGAAAAGGTGAAATCCCTCTTAACTCTTCATTTCTTCAAGTTAGCAGGGGGATGCATTTTACGGCAAAGCCTATTATTAGCCTGCCAATATCACTCTTGTTGCCGGCGTCCCAAATAGGTCCAGCTCTGCCGCCGGCGTCCCTCAAGGCTCCTGGTCTGGCGACCCCCAAAGTTTTCCCTCTGCCGGTGTCCCTCAAGGCTACTGGTCCGGCGACCCCCAAAGTTTTCCCTCTGCCGGTGTCCCCCAAGGCTCCTGGTACCGGCGACCCCCAAAATTGTGCTCTGCTTCTAGCGTCCCCAAGGCTCCTGCTGATAGGAGGTAGACTATCAGCAGACTTTTTTAAGAGCAGCGCTTTTGATCGACGGTTGTTTGCATTCTCAAACAGAATTTTTTGATTTAAAGAAATTAAAAAATCCAAGGTGGCACCCAGTATCTTAGCGTTCCCGAATTATACATATTCACAAAAACATGCTGGACTCTTTGGAACATTGTTTGTCCCATGTTCCAAAGAGTCGGGGTCTCTTCTGGGATCTCTTCCAGGGTCTCTTCACTTGAAGGGACATCCTCGGATTTTGACTCCTCTTCCCTTGTCGGGTTCTCCTCCTCTGAATTCCCGACATTCTGGTTTTGTCCAAGGAGGATCTTAATCTCTCCAAGGACGTTACAAAGTCCCTTCGAGCTAGCTGCCACCCTGGAATAAACGCTTTGAAGTTTTACCTTCAAAGCACAGACTTCTTCACAGAGCTTAACATTTTCTGCTTTAGCCCTTTCCAGTTCTCTGGACTTCTCCCACAATGAGGCCTCTGCGTTTTCTATGCTCGTCTCATGTGTCCGTTTAAGGAGCACATTTGACCTCTCCAGGGCGATATAATTAGTTTTCCATTGCTGAACTGCTGTTATAGTTTCCTCCAAGTCGCAATTAAGAAACCTAATCAAGTTTTTAAAATGTTCATTTTCATTTACAAGCATTTACTTGCAGGCTCCTTGCGTTGTTGTTTTTGCTACCATTGAGGCGCTCGATTTTCGTCCTCAGGTATTCCACCGTTTTTTGAAGCTGCTTATTTTCTTTTGTCAGCTTCCCGCTGCTCTTCTCTACATCTTTTATTTTATCCAAATGAAATCCTTTTCCGCCATTATTCTTGCTGTCTGGGTCACACCTGAAACTGCAAATGAACCTCATTATTAAAGCTAAATCTAACAGAAAAAAATTTGTTTTAAAAGTGCACAGAAATGATTTGGGGGTGGGGGGAGTTTAAAAACGGACTTGCTTTTATTTGCAAAAAAGTTGGACTATTATCAATTACTGAATCTTCCATCGGGAAAACAACTTAAAAGCTAAATTCTACAGCTAACATCACCAAAGGCCGTTCATTCAAGCCCCAGGAAGCTGTCATTTTACTGTAGACGTGCAGTGGTTTTTCTGTTTACATTGAAGATTTAAGTAGTCACAGTTTCATTTATTTGAGCTACACATAATAGCCTGAAGAAAGAAAACTCTTAACTTTAATTAATGACAATTGTGTCTAATCAATCGGGTAACACGTGCTTAAATCAAAGGTTTTAAGAAAACCAAAAAAAAAAATGAATGTGGGCCGACACCAGAGTTATTTTCAACAATGATACATAGTTCCTGATCAAAGAAATAACTTTTTCTACATAATTACACTTGTTCTATGAACTACTGGTATGAGTTTCACATCAATAGGGTAACATTTGAGGAAAATAGAGAGGGCATGCAAATATTGGCAGGAACAACATCCATATTGCCAAAAACTGCATCTCCCTGCTAACACGGAGAAATAAAGAGTTAAGAGTGAAATAACTTTTTCTATGTAATCAGAGTAGTTCTGTGAACTACTGGTATGATTTTCACATCAATAGGGTAACATTTGAGGAAAATGGAGAGGGCATGCAAATATTGGCAGGAACAAAATCCATATTGCCAAAAAATGCATCCCCCTTGCTAACATGGAGAAATAAAGAGTTAAGGGGGATTTCACCTTTTCTACATAATCACACTTGTTCTATGAACTGCTAGTATAAGTTTTATATCAATGGGATAATATTTGAGGAAAATAGAGAGGGCATGCAAATATTGGCGTGCTAATAGTAAAATGCATCCCCCTGCTCCACCCATCCATCCATTTTCTGTTCACCCATGTCCCTTAATGGGGTTGGGAGGGTTGCTGGTGCCCATCTCCAGCTACGTTCCGGGTGAGAGGCGGGGCATCCCCCTGCTAACTTGAAGAAATGAAGAGTTAAGAGGGATTTCACCTTTTCTCCGTAATGACAGTTGTTCTCTGAGCTACCGCTATAAGTTTCATATCAACAGGACAATAGACAGGGGATGCAAATATTGGCAGGCTCAGAAAATGCATCCCCCCCTACATTAATAGACTAGACAGGTAAGCGTGATATAAAATGTTCTACATAATGGGCCTCTGATTTGTAATGCTTTAAGCTATTGTGGTGTAAAAAGAAAAATCAGGTAATTTCAAACCATCAGCAGAGAACATTTTCATCAGACAGTGACTGAAAAACGTTCGACTCATATGTCTCAATAAAGGTGTAAAAACCGTATTTATTTCAATTAATCTGCGAAATAAAACCCACCGTTTTAGGGCTTACATGGTTAAGAAACGTGATAATGTTACGAATATCTTTAAAAGTTTCCTCTTCGGTCAGATTTCAGTCCGTTTTCTCATCAACATGAGAGTTTACAGATGCGCGCTTCCGCGACAGGCTTTGCAATTGACGGCAGGCCTGCGTTTCTCGGCATAACACCGGCCACGCTTGGTTGTAATTCGTGTACGTGAACATGCGGGCTAGTAAAACGTAGATGTGCACAACGCTGCCTGGAGACCCAACACAAGAAAGTTGAAGCTGTTCAACTCTTGCTGCTGTCGGGGAACGTGTATCTTTCGCTGTTTGTGGCTCCCCGTGTGTAACGCGATGCTGTGAACTAGATAACCCTCCGCGGGAGAAAGGCTCTGACGTCAAAATAGTTGGTTCATTAATCTGCATTATGTAATATTAACGCCTGAAAATGTTCAGGTGAGGCTAACGCGTGAAAGTTAACAGCCCTAATACGTATATGTGCGAGAGAAAATTAAAAAAAAAAAACAGTTGAGGCATCCTAACCTCCAAAAACCTCCGCAAAAAGACCAGAGTGTAGCTATCTGCATATTCTGGGTGAAAAATATGGTCAAAATTGAACTAAAAAGCTAGTTGAGATATAACCGAAGTTAGCTTTAGCAAACAATGTGATAGAAAATATATTTTCATCCACAAACAAACACAAAACTGCAATACAATGTTTTTTAAAACGTACTTACCCGGTGAAAGTCGTTGTTGGCCCGCCCCCTAGCCCGTGAAAGTTCGCCTTCCCGCGGGTAAATATCCCACAATGCAACTGTACATTCAAAAGTTACAGTACAGCTGTAAATTTCCGCACGTGATCCAGCGGTCCAATCACGTCCCTTATACTTTCCATACGCATCTCAAATCACAGTAAAAAGCTGTATTTTCAAAACCCAGCCAGCTTACTGTATTTTCACGATGTAGTTTTTACAGCCGTTTGTTACAGTGTCGTAAACTGTTGGGTTATTTTTGCATCGTTTCAGCAACAAAACTGTTGACACTGAATTTATATTAAACATTTACTTAAGAAATGAAGTTGATAGACAATACTTTAAATGAACTTTTCTGTCAGATACTTACATGTCACATTATTCTAATTACATCTCCATCTTAAGTCGTAGACATTAAGTTCACATTAAAAATGTGAACTTAATGGTTTGTGGCACAGCCTAAAAATCTCGTTTGCTGATTTATTTCCCATAATGCAGAGAGTGTTGCTCTTCTCCAGTTTTTTAATTGGTCTGTATGTTTTGCCCAATTGGGTGAAAATGATCCACTGTAGTCAGTCCTTACACGATTATTAAAGAAATAAAATCACTCTGAGCCTGTGTGGGCCTTTGACAGTCTAATAATGACTAACTTTTGGTGGAAAAATAAAACTAATTAAATTGTCGAAACTGCAGCTTGAAGAATCTTCCCGCTCAAACAAATCCAGTAACACCTCATTATGCAAACCATTAGTTTCATCTGCTCCAGTTATTTCGACAGTGTATCATAAGGGCTCTAACTCATTCAGAACACAAGCTGCTATTTTAAAGATGCATCTAAAAAAAACAATATTGCAAAATTCTTTGATCTTGGAATTGTCATTGCATCCGCCATTGAAATGTTTTAGTCCGGTTTAAAACTTTTTTTTTTTATTTCTGAAACAGTACAAGTCTAACAATTTATTTAGACGCCCTTCCTGCTTTTTAAATGCTTTTTCCTCAGTATTGCCTTATCGTAGCTTTTATTTAAATTCAACTTGGTTGCACTCAGTGAAGTCAAAAGCAGAAATCGAATGAATAAATAATGAAAGATGGGGCCTTCAGTAAGACGTGAGATAACATTTAACTTACACGTGGATTCGGTATCTGAAGAGGCGATTCCAGGAAGGAACATTAGTTTGGTGCTGAGTTATCGTAGATTTTTGCAAGAGAAGGCCAGAGAATTTTCGAAAGAGCAGAGACATGAGAGGCGATCTGGGTTTCTGAGACTCAGAGAAACCATAACCTGAGTAAAAAAACAAAAACAAATATCATGGACCACAGGAGGGGTTTGAGCTTAATTACTGCGAACAAAACCAGACAACCTGGCAAAGAAGTGCAGCCCATGCTGATCCTCTTTTGACTTGATGAGTTGTTAAGCTGCAGTGGGCTGCAGCGCAGCAGAAAGCTGGCTCTGCCCTCCGAGGACGCGCAGCAGAAGCAGCAGAATCACAAAAGGGAGAGCGACGAAGGAAGGGAAAGATCACCATGAGATCAACCTTACAATCCTCTGGGGGTCAGGGGGGAGGGGAGGTTTCTGAAAAACTGTAGTCATCAACTAAAACCTTTCCTCAAAACTACAGTAATGTATGACATGTAATATAAAAATCCTGAGGCGAGAGGCTCACCTTTCATCTCGGTTCAAAGGTAAAAGCACGGATATGAGGGAGAAACAAACGCCTGCTGTGATCATGGCAATCTCTTCAAAATTCAGTCAATAGCATAAAAAAATCAATGCCATTATGGCTCTAGTTGAAAAAGTATTTTATATGCAGAGAATAAAGGCAGGAGGAAATTTATGTCCGGTCTACTGAATAGATTAAGTTCATCGAAGAAGCGAAAGGTTTGAGTCGGCGGTGCCGTTAAAAGACAGGCGGGGAATGCAAAAGTGAGATGAATCATCTTCTGGAGGCCACAGACACATGCAAAGTATCATAATGTAACTGATATTTGTGGTGATATTTAACAGGGGAGGGGGCAGAGCTATTAATGGGTCAATAGCTTTAAACCCCATTACCGCAGTCGAGTTCCCATATGATCAAATTCAGATTTTTATGCAATAGGTTTGTCCGTGCCTTATTATGCCAAAGGATCTTCTGTATTATGGAGGACCAAAACCGACATAATGTATATGCAGCGCAAAAGTATCTTTAGAAAAATGTATTGAAGGCATTTTGTTTGGTTAATGTAAATGGGCTCCTGAGTTGTATCTGTCTGAGAGGTTTCAGGTATGTTGCTGAAGTGTGTGCAGTAAACAAAATAATGCATGCATTTCTGTGCTGTAGCTAAAAATTAAGATTTAATTAGTCTGGCTAAAGTGCTAATGCTAAAGTCAAACTTTAATATTTCAGTCACATTTTAAGACGCAATCTCAAACCAGTTCTTGTTTAGCAGAAATGCCAAACCAGAAGAACAAAATGAAGTTAAAATGTAGCTGTTAAAATTCATCTACTTAATAGCTTTGGGAAAATATTAAAAAGAGAACAACCCACGATTGGCGCTATATCTTATTCAGCTGCTAAATTTAAACAATTTCTAATCAGAAATGTAGATTTACACACAGTTGAAGTTAAAATATATATATATTTTTTTTTTATATTTTTGAATAATGACTTCCACTGGTCTGCCTACATTTGGACAGGTCAAATATGAGTGGGTTTAGACGATGGATGGGTGAAAGTAACACTCCTGAACATTTCACGGTGTTCCTTCACTGCAGTGTAAAATACTGCATTGCTCTGATATAATCATGTAGTGCTACATGCTTCTGTTTTCGTTGTTTTGATATAGAACAAAGAACAACTCAGCTGATAACAAATAATGTCCATGAGAGTCTACTGTTTAATTTAGAAAAAGACTAAACAAAACCGGGAGGAAACGCAAACAAGGAAAATAAATCCGCCCAGCGAAGGATTTCTTTTGCTTCCAGACAGAATCGATGCCATGCGTCTGCCCTGCAAGGAAAGGGTGAGAAGTCAGAAATAATCTGCTGTTTTTATACTGTTACTTTTACAACAGTGGCAGTTTCAAAATGCCAAGGGCACTTGAAATGACTGCCAGGAAGATAAAAATCTTGAAAACAGTTTCATTATGGATATTGTTGCGAGTCCCTTTGTAAGTGGCAGTTACAACTTTCAACATTATGGGTCCGTAACAGGGGTCTTCAACTCCAGTCCTCGAGGGCCGGTGTCCTGTAACTTTTAGATGTGTCTCTGCTGAGTCAGATAATGAGGCCATTAGCAGCACTCTGGAGAACTTTACATGCCGAGGAGGTAATTCAGCCACTTGATTCAGGTGTGTTCCCTGGTCTATAATAACCTCTGCCAGAGAGCTACAGTTGTCTGATGTGTTGTTTCATTAAATTAGATTTTGCTTTCACAGTCCGAGGACTGTTTCCGCTTCACACGCACACATATATTTTCAAGTTGAAGGCTGTTTTTTTAATGTGTGTTGCTTTATGAGATTGGTTGGAAAATTTATTAATTTTTGATATTTCATTTTGCCAAATATTAGCAACACAGCAGCTGAGGTGAGGATATTTTTGGTCGCGCAAAATTATTGATGGAATTATTGACTAAACTGTGCAAAGAGATATCTGAAGATGCATTTTCTGTCTGACAGGTTAAGATACTATTTACATTTTTTTTTTTGCCATTGTTGACAAGATATGATATGGGAAGTGCTTTGCAATTTTCTTACCTTGATTTTAATTCCGATGATAAAATACAATTTTTGACAAATGTAGCTTAATTATTGGCATTTATCAGCTGTGTCATCTGTCTGTGTTAATTGTTTTTTCATAAATTGACAACTGCTATAAACTCTTAATTTCACCTGTTTTGTGTAATGATTTCACAGAAATCACTTTGTAATAAACTGAATTATTATAATTTTTTTTCTGGTGAGGCAGCACAGCAGAGCAATGGCTGACCAACAGTAAGGGATTCCTGGGTCCAAATCCCAAATTTGGATTTTCTCCATGTTCATCTGGGGAGTTTCTCCTGCTACTCTGCTTTTCTGTAGCAGTGTCTAGAAAACATAGTGGTTTTTTTTTTTTGTTTTGTTTTGTTGCAGCTGTCTTTTGATGGATGGCTGACCTTCCCAATTGTTTTTTAATGAATAAAACTATTCATTAAAAACATGTTTAATTGACATAAAGATAGCTGAAACTGATGTAAGTTTGTAATATCAAAAATGTAAAATTCATTGGGTTACAAAAACATATGTTGTCACCAGATCTGGCAACTGGGGCTAAAAGGTCAATATATTAAGGAGGGAAAAAAGCATTTTCCCCTATGAAGCCCTTACAACACTGCTTTACAGTTTGACTGATGGAATAAAAACTGTCGCTCTGTGTGTCTAAAATCTTCCAAGAAGAGCCTAAATTGACACATTTGCGTTGAAGAGACCGTGGAACTATTGTGTGATATGATGGCTTGCCATACCACCAGCCGTCGATTTTAATTGGTCGATAGAATTCTCCCAAGTTCTCGTCCCATGTCGCGATACTGAACATTCTTCCCAGTGAGAAGCAGCCCTTCAACTGTTTTCAGTCGCTGTTGTGGCTGCGAAGAAGAGCGGTCAGACTGTGTGTTTGGTTCACCATGATTCACCCCGAGGCTTAGCGGGACTGCTTTAAATTGACCGACTAACTGAACCAGCCCCCAGGGGCATCTGTGAAGAAACTCCAGGTCTGTACCAGCGCAGTTTATCCCGCAGGTAAGATTGCCGTCGTTATGTCCTGTTGGCTCCCTCTCTCCTCTTCTCCGCTAGACACTCTCGTGCATGCAGTTTAACATCACCAAATCATCATTTAACTTGTCTCCTGCTTTTCCTCCGCTTCGTCGTTTCTCACACCTTTTTAGTTACGCTGCGTTGAGCAGTTTTACCTCAAACTCCGAGTCCTAAATCACTCTGCGTGGCTTTCGGAGAACCTGAGTGGGGATGCAGGAACTTCACAGCTCTCTGGCGACTCTGTCTCCGGGATGAAATATCCCCGTTAGCTTGTATGCTAACGATACATCTGCTTAGATTAAAGTAGCCTGGCTGCCTCGGCTCTAGCTAGCTGGCTGGGTCGCCTGGCAGCTTCACACAGTAATATCAGTTTCTTAGTGTTGTTGTGTTGGTGGTGAGGTGGCAGCTTAACTTTTACCCCTGGTTTAGCTAACGGTCCGCGGTCTACATGAAGGTTTCTGTGTACTAACAGCTCGGTGTTGAGTTTATTCCACCTAGAAACCATTGAAACAGAATATATCTACTTTGGTTCAGTATCTCAGTCCCCTGTCCGTTGCCGTTCACCTCCTGAAATATCCCACAACGTGCTATAGTAGCTCTACTTTTATTTCCCCGTCGTGTGGTTTAAATCTGTGCAGCTATTAGGATCTTACAAATAAAGGCGCCGATTTTTTACTTGATATTTTAGTGTTCAATTCTCGTCCGCACACGTTTTACACCAGGTTTCAAATCAAACTTTACCGAAGAGATATTGTTTCTCTGAAAACTTGATGATATTGTTTTGATTCTGAGCTTTGAAGGCGGTCCTCGTGACTTTTTCATCCATTTGCTTTCTCCAACCTCATGTTCAAACATCTGTAATTTCTAGATAAGGTCAAAAGTCTGGAAGAATACTGACTTTTCTTAAAGTTGCTTAAAATTTACCAGCAGAAGAAATTACACTTTGTGGGTACAATTGTTTGTGACCGTAAACTGCTCCATTTTTTTTCAAAGGTAATGAACACCTTACATTTATGAAAACTTTTAACTTAAACAGAAAATATTTCATGCCTTTTTTTTTTTATATCTTAAGCAATCGAGTTGTCTTTAAGGTAAGATAAGTTTAAATAGCTAGACGTCAATATACATTAATGTTACAGACACCTAGAGACTGATGTAACGCTTATGCATCACAACAATCAAACTATTTAGGTCTATTTTTTTTAATCATTTTTCAAAGTGATATCCTCCAAAAATTATTTTTAAAGTGAACAGTTTCAATATTTTTGAGGAAAAAAAAAAATTACCTGCCAGTTATAACATTTTTTGTAGTAATAAAAGTATGACATCTGTTTCAAATGAGGGTAACAATCCCTTCTGTAAAACAACATCTCTTCAAATGCAAACTTAAAATCGGACTCCTAAAACAAAACTCGATCCGCTGGAGTTTGTTTTTTTTTTTTTTTTTTTTTTTTAGCATTAAGACATCTGCCAAGGTCTTAGGCCAGTGTTGTTTATTTTATTTCCCCCTCAGTTTCAAAAATACTTTCAGATAATTATGCTATTAATTTGTTTTGAATTTCTCGCCTGTTTCATAAACTAAAAAGTTTGCTTTGAAGGTAGTAATTATTAATGACCGGTGGTGCAGCCGCATGCTGCGCTGGGCTGGGGTCTCTCTCCCGCATGGCTGCCGGTTGAACCTCTGCTGACGGTGCCATGAAAACAGGCTGTAGGGCGGGTCCAGGTTCACTAGCAGCTCAGTTTGGAACAGAGTCTTTGAGAATATCTACTGCATAAGCTTTTGTTTTAGCTTTACCATGCGATTATATTCTTTTCAGACACTCCTGTTTTTACTTGCAGCCCACAAAATATGCACATTAGGTTTATTGGTGTCCATAAATTACACTTTTGTGTGATCGTGTTCATTTATAGTTGTTTGTCCTGCTTTTTTTTTTTTTTTTTTTTTTTTTTTTTTTATGTTGCCCCAAGATGGATTGGCATCTCTTACCCACTGACTGCTGGAAACGGGCACTATTTCCCCGTTTCCCCGTCTGTATGTACAGATGCAGATTTTAAAGCTGATATTTTGGGCAAAAAATAATAGTAATTTTTCAATGTGATTTTCTTTATGGTGTTTTTTTTTTTTGACAGCTGATAACTTTTATTATTCAAGACTTGGCGCCCACTCTGTCTCAGGTTGTTTAGCCAAAAGGAAAACTGCATTTACAATTTCACAAGTGAAGGAAAACAAGACGTGCTTATGTCAAATGAAAGTTTGTTTCATGAAATTTAGGAAAAAGGAGGTAAATGAAATCTGTGGAAGAGCAAAGAATACATTTGGCCACAGTTGCAGACAACATAAGCAAATCTGTTTTTGCCAGATCAGCAAAAGTTTCAGTCTAATGTCGTCATTTCATAGTTTGACTCTGGTGAAAGTCCAGTTTGCTTTCAAATGTATACAGCCCAGAGTTTTTCACTGCAGCGGTTTAGCAGAGGGAGCTAGCGCTACTGTTAGATTGGCATCTCAGTCTATAGAGGGCTCCGATGTGAGAAGTGTTGCACACGCTACTGAATTTGTGATAAAATGCAGTTTGAAAAGCTGTTCAGTACGTGTTAATAAATGAAAGTTTGATGTATGAGATGCAAAAGTCACATTTCTGGAGCAGCAGCCAGTATCACATTATTAATGGCCACAAAATTCTTAGAAATATTAAAAGATATAAATGGTAAATTTTTTTTTTTTTAATCATATTCTCAACAATTGCTTTACATATTTAATGCAATCACAAATTTGTGTCTCCAACACTCAAAAGACCACCATTTTGAAATCAAAAATCTTTTTGATTCCGCATTTGTTACGCCGACAGTAACAGTTTACAAAGCCCAAGTGGATCCGTCCGTGAAAGCAGACAGTGTAGTAAGTAAACAAGTAGTGGTTGGTTTGTTACACTTATTAGAAACGGAGAGTTTTCTTAAAACGTCAGAATTTTAAGAAAACCTTGAAAAAAATGAGGGCAAAATTCATTAGTCTAATAGTTTAATCAGCACAGTTACCCAGCAGTAATGGGGAGGGAAGTGGAGAAAGAAGCTGAAAATAACTGCTTAACTTTCAGATTTTCCTCCTTGTTTAATCTCTAATTATTGTTTTTTTTTTTTTTGTTTTTTTTTTTATGTGCGACCATCACGCGCACGTCTGAGGCGTTGGCTGGCTGTAACGCGTGCTCAAAGTGCTGTTTGTCCTGCACCGACTCGGATGCCGCTGGCCCTCGGTCGGGCCTCGCAGCATCATGATCAGGAATCAAGCTATTATCAGCGGATCCTTAAAGCCCTGTGAGTTCGGAGGTGCAGCCACAGCAGATCAAACTTGACACTGTGTCGGGTTCATTTATCCCACTGCAGACCGCTGCCGGGAGCCACTCACCGCTGCTTATTGGTAGCACAGCGCTAGCGTTGTTATTTCAAGGACACTCGCACACATTTATCTGGCCGTAATGACTTGCATGCGTCAAAGTTGGTCAGCTCTTTTTACACTTGCATGGAGCCGGCAAACGGCAAGAGCTGGGTGTTCACTTTCCAGCTGTTAGGTTTTCTTAAAGTAACAATATCTTTGGTATAATTTAATCTTTTCTTTTATTTTGCACTGCAGAAATGTCATATTTAGAAATTTGGACTCCATAGGGAAACAACCCGAGGTCAACTAAGTCTGTTGGTCTTTAAAATGTCATTTAATGTCGATTATTTTTGCTGGGAGCGTTGATATTTCATTTTTCAAAAGGATTACTAGTTGTGGTTAGTTTTTATTTCAACTTCAAAAATTGAAATGTGTTATTGTCTTGCATTTCTCTAAAAGCAACTTTCCAAATTGAGACACAATAGAAATTTCAAAAACCATTGATAAAATGTCACAAGCTAAAAAATTGCCTAGAATCAGCGTAAAATACATTTTAAATTGTCGGTGTGAATAAATTTTTTAAAACTTTATTTAGCGTAAACAGGCTGAGAGAATTCAGCCTGTTTACGCTGGATTTATTTACTTTATGAAGCCAGTTTTTGGACTTTACATAATTTTTTGCAATATTGGATTAATATTGCAATCACAAAGGTCTGCTTGGATGCAATATTTAGTTCATTCTAACTTTCTGGTTACAATGTTATGATCTAATGAATTAAAAATCGTGTCACCCTGAGCTGCAAATGGAATATATGGCGATTTAAGCTTGGACGATAATTAGGAGTCCTTTTAAATATATTTTTACCCTATTTGAATTCCAAAAATCTTTTTGATTCCGCATTTATTACGCTGACAGTAACGGATTACAAACCCCACGTGGATTCGTCCGTGAAAGCAGACAGTGTAGTAAGTGAACAAGTAGTGGTTGGTTTGTTACACTAATTAGAAACGGAGAGTTTCCATGTTTCGCAATAGCGTCCCGAGATTTGCTTAACAAAAAAACAAAAAACAAAACCTCCACCCGCAGTGTGTATTTGTGCTATTTCTGAGCAGTGGCAGATTGCAGTAACACTGACAGAAGCTGGCATCTTGCTAATTAGTCAGTGAGTTAATGAGAAATCCTTATAGAAGGCAGGATGCAGTATGTCGCACCACAAACCAAGTGTGTGTAGGTGAACTGCTTGGACCAGATTTTATTACGGTTGCGAGGAGAAGATGATTAATTGTTTGAAGCTTTGAAATCCATACAAGTACCCGGAAAAAAGTAATCTAACCTTTCTTAGAAGAAGTACGGCAATCTGCTGTTTTGGGAAAAAGTGTGTGATTTTTCTTTTTATTTGTGTTTGATTCAAAAAGACAAATACGAAAAGCTTAATTTTTGCCTCCCTCCCTTTTGCGTCAACCTTCCCTTTTGTATGTTTTGCCATACTGTTGTTTGAAAAATAAGCCAAAGTTTTAGATTCATTCACTCACAGAAAGACCCGTGTCTAATTGAATACATTCCACATTTTCACTATTTCTAAACCTCATTGTAAAGTTGGCTCTAAATCAACTTTTTTTTTTTTTTTTTACATCCTTTCCAATGAATCTTAAATCTGCCTGCTCTTTTTGCCAAGTTTCAATCTTGTACTTTGATTTGCTGTTGACGCGTGTCATTCCTACAGGTTCTTCAGGCACTTCTGAGTGGCTTTAATCAACACATTGTAGCACTCTGCATGGACAGTCAAGTGTCCTTGTAGCTGAAGCTCTCTCTTGAAACATTGAGGAGCTTGGTGGAGGAAACTGTCGGGGTGGTAACAATGTTTTGTACTGAATTCCTCTCATTTTTCTGCTCTTATGTGCCATTAGTGGGATAAAATGTGAGCCAAGAGGCAATCGGATTGCTGCTTTATTCCTCTGCACTGCATTTCTCTCTCTCTCTGCGAGTACATCTGTCTTTGTTAGGTGTTCAGTTTGTATAGTTCAGTTGCCTTTAAAAGAAGATGTGTTCCCTTTTGTGTGCATCTCTGCAAGTATTGTCATATCCCAAATTTGGGGACCATTTTGAAGTTGCTGAAGCAGTTTTTTTTTTTTTTTTTCCCTTCGCCAGACTACTGAGTGACTTTATTGGAGCCTGCACATGCTTGTAGCTCGAGGCTTGAAGTTCTCAGCCAAAAAACAAACAACTATATTTTTGAATTCTGGTTCTGATATATGGGATGCATCTCTAAATTATTAACAGCAGTTAGCGATTTAATGTTTTTTCAATCATGGCTATAGAAACTCAGATTTGACTGCTGCTGCTAATCTGCTAGACCAGCTTTTGTTGCGGTCTTTTCAAAGTGTTCTTGCTGTTGCAAAATAGCCAAAATATGAAGAATCTAAAAGTTTTCTCATTATTGTATGCATGAAAATGCCCACCAGAGGCATAAAGAACATTATAAGACTATGCTATTTACACATATAGAAGTCCCGAAAGCTAAAATAAGTAGCAACTTTATAAATGGCTTATTAAAAATGTTTTGTTGAATGTTGGCCCTTATTCAATTGTAGGATTAACATAAGAAATAGTAGTGAAAGCCTCAGTCAAGAAATTGTATTATGTCTAGAGTACTAGATAATAGGGCTGGACAATAAGTCAATAACAATATATATATTGCGGTAGACGTGTGATCAATATTAATAGATAATACATCTGATAGAATATTCTATATATAGACTATTCTCTGGACTCAGATCCAGAACTGCACGGCATTATGGGAGGTGTAGGCAGAGGAAAGGGTTTAGCTGCTCAACCTCTCTCGGCTTGCTAAGCAAGGTTGGTGGCATCAGCAACTGACTCACACGCACTTTGGTTACTTAGCAACAACCTGTTGAGTAAATTGTGCAGCAGCCATTTCAGGTCTCAGCACTGTGCCTCATAACTGCTTAAAAATAAAAAAAAAAACAATGACGTGGAGGGAAAGTGTGGATAAAAGGCATGCCACCAGTTTCAGTATTTCAGAGATTTAAACAAAAATATGAATCGATGATTGTCAATATCGACAATCATCAATATTGATTGATATGAAACGCCTATTTTGTGATAACACTAGTACTACTACCACTACTACTACTCCTAACAATAACTTTATAAGGCACTTGCAAAGTTCTGAACAACTACAAGGAGATAAAAAAAACTAAATAAAACAATGCAGTTTAAAAACATTACCCACAAGTCTTTGTCTGATTGGCTGATCAGCCCCCTCATGACGACTCCTTCCCTGGAAGCTCGGGTTAACCAAGTCCCAAGTCCCGGAAGAAAGACCCTTGGACTCCATTAAAAAGGTTTTGCTTGTCTGAGTATGGGTTCACCTTTTTTAAGTACCGATCATGTTACTTTACATTGAGTTTTGCATCACTTGGTAACATTAAAAACTCTTGACTTTTGTATTTAAATCGGTTCAGAATTCATCATAGGAAACTATAAGAAAAGGAGTTTGGGAATAATGTTGAGGATTTCAGTCGGTTTTGTGAGTGAGATACCAGCCACATTTCAGACATCAGTAAGACTTTCTATTATTTTATTTCTTTGTATGGGTTGTTCTGGAGATTGAAAGCAGATGGACCCAAGAGATTCTGAAACTATGAATCCTCCCTTTTTCAGTAGTATCAGTTCAGTTAGTCAAAAACATCACCCACAAGTATTTGCCTGATTGGCTGATCAGCCCCTCATAATAACAGCCTTGATATTTGGCTGTTGGCTATTTGATCAGTTTATACAACATTTCAAAAGTAAAACTTTCTTTTTAGAACCATCAGCAGAGTACAGTTGTTACACTATTGCTAAATATTTTAGTTCTCTTCCTCAGTTAATCTTTAAAGAGTACATGAGTTGGATTATCTTAAAATTACATTCTTAATTCCTTGATCTCAGCTAATGAACGGCAATCGGCACCAGCACTCCGGCAACCTTACAAGTGATATAGTTTAGTAGATGGAGCTCCTTATTTCTTGTTTTTTTTTTTTTGTCTTTTTATAGACTTTAAACTTCTGATCTAAAAATCCAATTCTAATTGAGATAAATATAAGACTTGCTTACTTTTCTTAAACTCAGTAGACTTGATTTTTCTAACAGTAATGCAATTTGATGCGTCATAAACATGCTGCAGAGTTGAACATGGATATCTGATCCAATATATTCCAATTAAAATTTAATCCAATACAGTTAGATTCACATTTAACTTAATCACCTTCAGTCCAATTACATCAAGTTATGATGCAGTTCAAAACAATCCTGAGGTTGAAGTATCAGCACTCTTCTGGCTTGGCCAACTTGAAATTGAGGGGCCAGGGAAGACAAAGATGGGAAGAAATATCTACCAACTCCTCCCATTATAGAAATAATGTTCACACAAATTTAAAAAGCAAATTAATTAATGTTGTACTATTTTCTCTGGAAGAAAAGGGGTTGAGTACTTATTTTATTGATGTATTTGGACAAATCTTCTTCACTGTAGCGTATTTATCATCTTTTAGACTCTGTGTTTCAGTTCAATACTTTTTTTTTTTTTTGGAGTTGTTTGAGGCGGTTAGAGCTGATTTCTGTGGGATACTAATGTTGCTCTTGTCCTCTGACCCCCACAGTACAGCTAACACAGCCTGCTTCAAAAGCAAGCACACAAACGGCTTATGTTTGCATACTTTGGAGCCACATCCCTCCCCCAGGCACTCTCCACTAAACCCCTCTCCACTATTAAATACCAACCACCATTTACAACAAAGGAAGTGGCCTCAGTTGCTCAGGCATGCAGACACGAATAATGGTATTGAATCATTATCCAATTTGCTCTTGGGTTTTCAGAGAAACAAGTATTTGTGAAAAATACATCTTAACACACATTTTGGATTACATATGTAGCTAAAGATTAGGAGCTGGTAGCTCCCAACTGGATTTTGAAGAATTTGAAAAACTCTACAGGGAGTTGTTCTGCTTGGCTGGCTCATGATTATGTTTGGAGCACTTTTGACTTTGTCTTTTGTCGTAAACCAACATGAATCCTGGACTAACCACACATCTGATTCAGTAATGTTATGTAGCTTTATTCTCTTTCAGAATGTAACCTGAAAATAATCTGCGTACCTGTATTACTTTAATAGCTGTGCATCAAGATGTGACTTTCATATTAAGTTTGTGTTAAGAGCATTTTTACGCAAATGCTTGGTTTTGTTTTTGTTGTTTTTTTGGGGTTTTTTTAAGGCCAGGCTTTCTTATATTTTTTTTATTAATTAGTTTGCAACAAAACTAATGTCAAAAACTCTGCTCAAGTTTAACTGATAAGTTGTTTTTCTTGTGGTTTTTAATTTTACATTGAGATTTTTGTGTCTTTCATCTTGGCCTTATTTTCAAAATGGCTTCCGTTATTACTCTGGGTTTTGCTTACTCGACTGTTAACACCTCAGTAAAATAGGGTTGGGAACATGGGCAGCATATATATGGAAGACATAAATGTACTTAAGGGAGAGATTAGCCTGACAGTGCTGTTAACTATAAAATGACTGCTTAGCATCCAGGAGCCGGTATTACATTAGAGCAAAAATATCACTATTAAAACTGACTATATTTAAGAAATCCGTCTTTTTCTCATCAAGGATTTTGAGAATATGCTATTCTCTTGTATTTCCCTAATTTGCTGCTTGTGGAGTTGTTTAGCGACAGCCTTTGGGAAGAGAACAATGACGGTGTGAGGACTCTAAAGAATTAAGTAAACTGTCTCCATATTTGCTTCAGGTCCACACAGAGAGACATCTATTTATGTTCTTTGGATGTGGACTTTTCTTTAAAAGTATAAAATGGAGCATGTTCTTACAGTGCTATAAAAATATGTAAATTACTCTTGATTTTTCTGCTGTGCTCTGACTGGCAGTAAGAAATAATGGAGTGCCACCGCTTTTATACTGAATTTACAAGTAAATTGCATTATTTAGTTTGCAAATGGTCAGTTTCTTTCACCAAGGTGATTGCATAAAACAACTTTTTTTAAAATGTGTCAAAAAAAAAGAAGAAGAAAAACATTATGACCTGTGGCATTTGAAATAAATATGAACAATTAAAACTGGAATTCAAAGCAGTTTAAACGCCTGAAGTACTATCGAGTTTAAATCGGCGCTAGGTCCAATTAAACTATTTTGTAGTTTAATTGGACCAGAAAAATGTGATTGTGATATTATTACTGAATATTCATATTAACATCGGTTACCATTAAACCACTTTTTCCTGGTTCATCGAATCTCAGACACTAAAACCATAAATCCAATGTGGGTGGGGAGAGTCCAGCTAACAGGCCAAATATACACACACACTTTTTTTTTCCATTGGACCATCTTTAGCTTTAAGCTACACATTTGCTGTGGTATTATTAGCAACTTTGGAGATGTTGCATTTCCTACCATTAGCTACTTGCATAAATTTTTCGCGAAGGTCTTGTAGAGATGGTTACTGTGCAGTTTCCTGTCTAGCACATCTCAAAGGTTCACAGTGGGGTCTGGACTCATTGGTGGCCACTCAATATTTCACAAGACACTTCAAAGCAGGATTAAGATACATGTCTGACGTTTCCATGAATGAAGACAGAATGAACGTATGAAGACAGCAAAGGTGGGTGCCAGGCTGGCTTTGATACACACATCCAAGCAAGGCCGTCAAAGCGGACTTCCACAAGACGAAATGATGTAGTGATAATAAATGGTTTGTGCTACCAGCCAACAGCCTGATAAATCCATAATGTTGACGCCCAAGATCACAACTGCTCCTGTTGTCCCAGTCTACTGGTTTGTTCTTTGAAAACTAACAGCTGTGCAGGACAACACCATAATCACTTGTGACTTACAGCTAGGTTAAGGGAGCCCAGAAGTGATTCGTCTGTACAGGTTTATGACAGAAATGTTTTGTGAAAGATACTCCAATGTGCAAGTGATGTCTCACACTCTACTTTTGCAAAACATTTGAGCCTTGGCATTGTCATCTTGGAACATAGCTGCGCTATCAGGTAAGAAAAAAAACCTCCAATGATGGAATAACCTCCTTCTTCTGGCATATAATCTTGCTGAACTTTGACATGACAAACTCAGCAACTTCTGATCATAGCACTTCCCTCACAGTCTTTTTCAGGAGGCCCTAGGCATGAAGGTACATGACCTCATCTATCCCAGTTCTAACCCTGATGTGCACATCATTCTTGGGCAGGGGGATGAATCTGAACTCAGCAGACCTTCTATCGCTAGACAGTCCAAACTTTGTGTCTGCCAACAGACTATAGCTTTTTCCTCTGATCATCTTCACTGATCAGTGGTTTTCTTCAGGCTACACACCTCAAATCCCATGAGTTCCCTTTGCACTGTGCATGTGGAAATGCTTTTATTTTTTACCACTGTGAGTTGTGTTGTTTTTATTTTGATTTCTCAAAATGTTTAAAAGAATGCCGATCACGATCATTCTCCCAACCACATTTCTTCCAATAATGTCATATCTCCCCATACAGTTTTTAATAATACTTTGGACAGTTGTTGACCTAATTTTCTTTCCTCAACTTGGTAGATGTTTTCTTTGCTTTAGGCATGTGGGAATAACGTGACCTTTCTGAAATAGATTAATATCTTCTCCACAAAAACAGGATACATCTTCTGATGTAGGAGCTTCTTGCATCGGTTAGATTATGTAATTTGTTGCCCGCTGAAACATAATCACCCATGCAATTTTAATAAGTGGGAGTCTCCCACCTATTTTCTTTGCTAAATCCAGGACTTGTTCTTGGACTGGTGGTGTAATATGGTAACTTTAAATTCAGATGCTCCAGTCAAGCTGCAAGATTTTCTTTAAAAGACACCACTAATGGGTCTAGAAAGGAATGTTGCAGTCAGTTTGAGTGTGTTGTTTTATACTTGATTGGTAACGATCCAGTTTCACTATATGTAACTATTGGTGTTTGTCAACCAGCACGAGAAACAGTGAAGTAAACATCTTCAAACATTAATGACAGCTGAATACTTTATGTTGAAGCTGGGAAGAAGTCTTAAGCAGAGCTTCTCAAAACGAAACCCAAGTGTCTTGTGTTGCTATTTTTAAGGCAAAAACTAAAAAGCTGAAGTAAATATTTAACCTTACAAGAACTTTAGTGTTTATATACAAGTTCATTTTCAGCCAATTTGATAATTGAATCGCTTGGTGCAATAAAGTTGTGTAGCGTTCCCTCTGCTACTATTTCACATTCACACTCATAACCGCCATCCGCTATTACCACCCAGTGTGAACGAAAGCTTTTTTAGATAATTGTTTTAATAGCCGTCATTACAGCCCAGCGCCGTTCAATATTGCAAAACTGGCAGTCTTAAGACGTCTCATCCCTCTTCCCTGAACAAAATGATCCTTCTACGACCCTCTATTGCAGTGCCCTTATGACATTCACACTTGATTAGGCTTGCAAATGAAAGTTTCCTTATTTTAGGGCATGAGGTGCGACCTTGGCTCAAGAGTCCTGTTAAGTCTTATTGGATTTGCTGGACATACTAGGCTCAAAAGATTTATTTATTTATTTTCGGTTTCAAAACTGGGTTGGGAAGATGTCCCAGTGGTATTATCTGCAACTAATTCACTTGCTTCATCAGCTTTTCTTTTTTCTTAAAGAGTCTACAGATAGTTGATTGCGCATCTTTCTTTGTGCCACGGGAATATTCACTTGGTAAATAAATGGCTAGCAGAAAAACAACAGCAACCAAATTAAAAAGCTACCATCTGCGGATTTATCTTTAATCTCCTTCTTCTGTCAGCAACTAATTGTCGTACCGTAATTGTTAATTGTTGCTGACAAAGTAGGTTATTCTGCCTTCATTATAATACCAAATTACACCTGTGCCACTATAAAGGGTCAAAACACTTTGAAGGCATTTTGAGTCTCATGAGGAATTAAACTAAGGATGATTTAAATCATGTTTGTACCTGACCGGCAATGCTGTTCTTATTTTAGTAAACATTGTGTGCTCAGTTATTAGTCAAGTTGTATTTTCTTTGATGTTTTTTTTTTTTTGGCTACAGGTTTCTTAAATATTTAAGAGTAGAAAACATAAAGTTTGTGTTTTCCTTGAACAGTATCTGTAGGCAGAACAATTAGGCAGAAGCTGAAACTTGATAAAACAAAAAGTCAATATTCCCATCTCACTTCTTCCTCATTAACCATTAAAGAGTAATAAATGTTTCAGAAACAATTAAGTGACCAAAATATCCACGCTTCCTTTCAATAAGTCACAAGCCTTTCATTTGCTTTAGTAAATGAACTACATTTAATAGTGCCTGATTGTACCTCTGAAAACGCAGTAATGTAATTTATTAATATCTTTAAATACCTTAATATTTATTGATTATTTCGCAATAGTTTTTGTTTTATTTGTTTCAGTGATTTGTCATAATGATCTTCGATGCTGGACGTTTCACCAGTCTTGCTCTTTGCGTGTCAAAGCAAACCTCACATATATGACAAGTTGGGCAGGAAAAAAACTTGGCTTTCTCTAGTTGCAAACTTGTTTTGCTCAAAGAAGAAACTCTCCAACAAATATATAATTAAAATATTTTTCCTCTTGGATTTCACCCTTCAAAGATACAAACTGCTCCTTCCTTTGACCCCTAGCATCAGTATGACTTTCGATTCAGTAAGGTCCATCTCACTGAATCAACATACCGGTGCTAGTTCTTACCAAGCAGTTCTAGGGTATAAACCCTGTTGCTCTGAGCAAATCTCGCCGTCTTTCTATTCTTATTCTACAAACAAATGAGAAGCACTTTTTTTTTTTTTTGTAATTTCAGCAATCTCTGTTAATGAGCTTCAGCTCAGGCTGGCAGGCCAAGGAGGATTTCAGCCCTGACTTACTGGTCAGGTTATGTCTTCTCACTCATTGTAGTATTACCAGAAAATTAGAAGGGCATTCACAGTAATACATTGCACTCGTATGTCAACACTGCTGCTGTATGAAAGCAAGGATATTAAAACCTACTGGCCTTTTTGCTTCAGCTGTAAATTGTCTTTCTACAACGGCCTTTCTTTTTGGCTACTCTAGATTTTATCTTGCAGAACATGCTGATTATGTGGACTGCAGAACAATGGCACAAGGAAACTGTAAATGAATGCTTTCTGGTGAAAACTTGAAATGTTGTATTTTTTGCAGCTTTTTAACGCAACTAAGCAATTCTAAACTTTTGAGTTTCTGGTCTCCACACATGTGATGCATGTTTTCTTAAGTGTTGTTGGTAAAAAAAAAAATGTCTGAGTTTATCATTGTGGTTGCTGGCGTTCATTTGAGAACTGAATTACCTCATCTTGGACTTGCTTTAGTTTTGGCTTCTTAAGGACTGCTGGAGTATTTAGAGCTGAATCTAGAAAAATAATGGCGCTTAAGTTTATAAATGTGGACATACAACTAAAGTGTACCCATTTATTGCTAAACAACCAACAAAATGTTGCTTTTCTCACATCTTTATCTCTTTCTCTGTATAACCATCATTCACCTTTCACCTCAGCTTTGAAGGTCCTGCACTGACTATTGTAGTAGGACGGACTTGTTTCTAAATATATTTATCTTTATTGATCGTGTTAACATTAATGTTTTTGGCAAACAAAAAATAAAATTGATTTGTAAATTAATATGGTAGGATTTTTGAATGATGTCTTGACCAGGGATTGGATCTTGGCTATTTTTCTTTTATAAGATCTGATCAGTGATCATTAGGTTAGGAAAAAAGATGCTTGAAATTGGCACTTATGTTCTGTTTTGTGTTGGAATAATGAATTGGGATAAGTGGGTCAAACCTAGAAACACTGTTGCTCGATTAAAACGTCTACCAAGGTATTACTGAGTTTGTTGTCAAGACCTTGATATTTCTCATATTTTGAGTGAGAGGCATTCCAAGTTGCAATGCTGTCTTCAAGCAATAAAAGAAGTCTTGGTTTGCTAAGTTTCTTCGTGAAAAGCTACAAGAGCTCACCTAAGATCCACGAGAAGCGAAAACCATAATATTTTCTGCAGCAGCTTCATATATATGTATATTATATACAAGTATAATTTGCAGTACTGTAAAACAAAACACAGTATTTAACTGAGTTCTATTTTCCCTCTGAACTGTGCAATGCAGTTAAAAGTGTAACGTTGAGTGGGTTGTAATGGTGCGTCCACCAAACAGACACAGTTGCTAGGAATAACCACATTCCTTAACATATCCATAACAGCTGCTCTGTCATTGTTAGTCTATTATTGTGATGCAGCCAACTGGATATCATCATTGAGATTGGGTTTGCATATTTGTGTCTTTATGCATCAGACAACAAAATGATTTTATAAAAGAACATATATGTTCATGCTTTCTAGATTTATATTAGTTGTAATCTACTTGCCATTAAGACTGTTACCAGTTTCGCTCTAATCTAAATGCGATCATAGCCATGTTCTGCAGTGATAACATGCAACTAATCCTGGCATTGACACACACACACACACCCGCACCCACGCACACACACGCGTGCGTGCGTGTGATTTCCTCAGATACCCTCCTTCTGAAATGGTTCCAGTGGACATTTGGACAGTGACAGAGGTGTGAAAGCCAAGCCACATGGACACTCTGGGTTACAAACTCGGCTACAAATTGATAGACTTCTGAAGTCCGTCACACTGGCAGCGGCTTTTTTACAAATCTACAAAGCAGGAAGACGAAATACTTCACACAAGGAATTCCGAACCAATCAATAGTACAATGTTTTCATTGCAAAAGCATTTCATTGCTGCAGAAGTAATGCATTTTATGTGAGGTGAAGTGGAGGGAATGGAGATGGTTTGCAAGCTGCAGAAAGACAAACGGCAGTTATATTCAGGAGAGACGGCCACAAATTGGCAGTACGGTGCTGCCCTGACGGGAGATATAATTTGCTTGAAGAGGCCAGGAAAAGTTTCAGAATAAAGTAGAGACAAGGTCAGTTTTGAAAGAGACAAAATCACTTCAGGGCTCTTCCTCTCAACAGCTCTCTTCTCCTTGGCCTCACATGTTCAGCCTTGTTACCGAATGGCCTACAGACTCTTGACATTTCTCCTGAATTCTATAGCTGGGTGTGTCAAAGTGCTTTACATGAACTCTCAATGTGGCCTTCTTCTTTTTCTAACCTTAGCTTTCTGAAAAATTGTGGGTGTTTTTCTTTTTTCTTCTCTGAAGACTGGATTTGAAGTGACCCTTTTGGAAAACAGCAGGTGCTGTAGAAGTGGGGGCAGGGTTGTCAAGCTGAAGTGTGATTGGAGTAGGACATGCAGAATAAGGGTAAATTTAGCGGTCCAAACAAGAGGGGCTGTTAATAAGTCAACTTGTTTATGTAAGAGATGCACGTAAAAACTAAAAAACAACAAAACTCTATGTCAAAACTTGCTTATTTCCTCCATTCATTTTTAATACAAAGCTTTTCAGGCCCTGACTTGTTGGCTCTGCTAAGACAGCTGTGCATACTCCCCAAATTAATTCTTGGTTATTTTTGATCCAGTTACTGTGGCCATATTTGAATGTGAACTACATGGCGATCACTCATCCAGATTTGTTTGGCATTATGTACATAGGGTCATTTTATAAGACCAACTAATGTGACTCTGATCAAGCAATAAAGTAAAGTAGCTGTGTTCTTTCACATTTGATTTTTTTTATTTCTTTTTTTAGAAAAATACTATGCATGAATTCTGTGCTATTTGAAGTGGATACTTTCAGGATACTTTTTTGCTTCATTGCTACTATGACATTTTTTGAGTTTAATATTGGATAATTTTAAGGTTGTTTTCCAAAGCCTTCTTTTGCTAGTGTGAGTACACATAGTTATAAAACAATGAGGACTCATCTTTTGCTGTTGTGTACAAAAACTAAGTATTAATTTGTCTACCGACCCATTAACATCCCCTCTAGTCGTCAACATATTTACTCATGGGGATTCAAAGCTTTTCAGTGGCAATATAACGTCCAGGGAGAATTACCTGCCTGATTTAGTCGACCTGCTTCCTCATTTCTGTTTCCAGGTCAAGGAGGGAAGTACACAAATCAGGAAGATTTCAAAACTTTTGCATCTTTACATTACAACGTTAAAAATCTCAGGCTACTTCCTTTAAGAAGGCTCTGATGAGTTATGGGAAGCGATGTAGGTTTGGACTCTTATTAATAATTTTCTTTTTTTTTTTTTTTCTTTTTAAACATATTTTTACATTGCAAATATCTAGTAGCGAGTAACGGAGTGTGTCCGAGTGGGGGTAAAAAAAAAAAAAAAACCCCAGCCCCTAAACGTTGTGATGCTCTGCTTCTTACTTGTTGTTTCTATTTCTGGCCGGCTGGATCGCTTTTCAGTCAGAATTTGTGACATTTCAGGTGGAAGCCTTTCTGATTGACAGATAATGATATATGCATATGCAGAACAGGGGAGAAGAATAACTCCTTACCTCTCATCTGTCCCCAGAGCTTCTTTGTTCAGCTGCCTTTATTTTTTCATTCCATCATATCTGCTGAAGATTGAGCGATATATACCATCAAAGCCTTTTAGAGGCTTCCCACTCTCTTCCAAAATCCTTTTTATTTTCAACAGATTCAGCTGCTTAATATTCCTTAGCAGTCTGTGGCCTTTTTACAGAACTAACAAGGTTCTGAAGATGCAAGTCTTGTCTTCATGTGAAAGACAGCTGGGGCACAGCCCTCTTCTTCTTCTTTTTTCTTTTTTGTGGAGCTCATGCCGCAGTGTCTGTGCTGCTAACAAGTTCAGAGCTGCTCTCAGACACAAAAGCAAGTGGGAAGTGACTCTCATGTTATTTATATTTTATTGGATATTGTTTAATATTTCTAGTAAAAATTAGTTAAATAAAAATACCACAGTTGTGTATCTTTTTTAATGTATTTATTAGCTTTGCTTTTATTCCACATTTATAATATAGTAATTAGAATGACGACCATCGTGTAGAACGTATGACTCATGAGCTAGTTCAGCATGTAATTAAATGAAAGGGTTGTAAAAGTTATCAAATGCAAACATTAATCAAAGTAGCAAATGCAATAGTTTAATTAATTGTTTGCCTTGCATAGTTTGCATGTTTGTATAAACACAATTGTTATGATTAGAGTTGCACAATATATTAAATTCGATCTACATTTTAATATCAGTGTATGCAATATTGCATTCACAAATTACTTCTTGTACACAGTTGTTATGAGGATCCTATAATTCTTTTGCTATCTTTTGTTAACAATTTGCATATAGATGATACGTTTGGCCAGCTGGATGGACCTTAACTGACCTTAATGGCCGCACTAGGTGTTTATTTATTCCGTATATCTGAGACATCAGATCTCGGCAATAAATGTGGGCACATTGTTTAAAGGTGGAGTAAGAAAAAATGCCAGTATATTGTAGGGTAATCACAATCAGTTTTGTCAATATATGAAGTTTCAGTTTTAGCAACACATGTAATCCTCTGTGGTATTCACATTGTCCCTTTTTAAGCACTTATATTTATAATGTTCATATTAACTCTTTGTTGTATTGCTATATTTAAATCGATAAGTAACAGTTCATATAAATATACTTACTGATTTTAAACGAAGCGATTCTGCGTTTGAAATGAACTCGCATGAGTCTTGGCTTCACAAAAGTAATGGAAAATACTATCCATTCACTAAATAAATGCTAAATTGATACCCAAATGACTTTTTTTAAATGTGCATTGTGTGCACGTAATTACTGCCTGTTTTCTAAACTAAACATTTATTTAGTATTAAGACATTGTTACACTGTTCCACAGTCAGTTCAGTAACTTTTTATTGCCTGCCAGAAGTGACCCATGAGTGACATGAATTTCAAATAAAAAATCAGAAGCTGTAAAAACAAATTGTAGCCTGCCCTATATTTCAACAACTACATAAAAACACACAACTTTTATCATTAGTGCCTATATAGCTGCAGTTTGAAACGTCTTACAAGCTTAATGAGGCAATTAAAGATCCCTAGGCCTTTAACTAATTTATTTCTGTTGCTAAATGTAGTTAGTCTTAACCTATTTTCTCATGCGGTGACTTATTGCATGATTGTAAGTGCCAGCTTCTGCCTACAAGCTTGAAAGAGTTCAGCACAGAAAGTACCACAGAGTGTTGACAGGCACCATGGGTATTTGCTCAGCTTCCAAATCTTTCCTTCCTATTTACTTTGAACTTAGTTTTCTCATGCAGCTTGTGTGTGGTGGTTCTTAGTCTAAAACTTATCCTCCCTAGAACACTTTGGCTTCCAACTTTCAACATTTTTTTTTTGGTTCTTGTTATATACCAAACCACCTGCTGCTCCAGGGCATGCTTGGTCTTGTGACTTATTCCTCTGTCACTTTGATCTGAGAGGTTGTAATGACTTTTTGCAAAAACATAGGTTTAATATTCATTCAAAGGGAGTCTGTCTCAAAAGCCTTTGTGATCTGTTTAAAGTAAAATAGATTTTCTTTCAATTCACAAATCTAAAGTAGTATCTGCATAGGAGAAAAGAACAATTGATGTGTATTTAGCTGCAGCATTCAAATGTAGCATCAGACCCACCCCAAAAGGAAGCAACCGAACCCCTCAATGCAAGCAAAGCACCTCTAAATACCATCAGATTTACTAACTATATTCCTAAATGCTTGTGACAACCACACTGTTTCTCACAGCATGTGACCCAGACCCGCTGAAACACTCTTTGTTTTGCTTAATCCACTGTGAAAATTGCTCTAATGTTTTGAGAGCTGGAGGAGGTTGCATGGGAATGGTGCTGTGGGAGGATATTCCAAGGACAGCAAATTAGTTTGGGACATCAAGGTTGTAGCTTTTAAATTGTGGTACACATGAAGCAATGACTGGGTACTAAATATCAAGACGATTAGTACTGAATATTTCTTCAGTTTGCGTTCAAGTTAAAGAATGTCCTTTCCCCCCAGCCCCCATTTTACTGCCAATTGTAAGAGGAAGTCTGTCATCAATATAACATTCATGACAACTAAATTACTTAGAAGGCATACAAGTGAATTTAACATGAAAACCAAATTTATTTCAGTAATTGTAATTTTTCTGAAAAGGGGAAATTCAATTTCTCAAAAAACTGGAGTACAACAGAAGAGCCAATAAATAAATAAAAAATTGCCTAAAAAATGGGCCTTCTAAAGTTAAGTATTAATTAGCATATTGCTAATTAATATGCTAATTAATACCTGTTCATGGGTCCTTTTGTATGAAATACCTCATTACTATGGCGTGGCATGGAGAGGATCTGCCTGTTGTTCTGTTGGGGTGTTTGGGAGGCCGGGGTTACTTACATAGTGACCCCTAGCTCATCTGCATTGCTGACTCCAGTGTCTTTCGTATTCCTCTTGACAATAGTCCATTGATTCTTGATGGGGGTCATGGAAATTTGTTGGACAATCAAGTTCTTTAAAGCGGTTATAGGTTCCTTTAGGCTGTGTGGACCGATGCCAAGTTCTGCTGGAAAATGAAAGCAGTATCTCGTCAAAGCTTGTCTGATGAGGCAGCATAAAGTTCTCTAAAGTTTACTCATGGACAGCTTCAGTAGATTTGGACTTGATGAAACACACAGTGGACCAACAGCGGAAGATGAATTGACTCCTCAAAGCAACTCGGACAAACTTCGCACCGACTGCATTCACACTAGCCTGTTTAGTTCAGTTTAATAAAATTCTAGTTTTATTAAATAGTTTAATTAGAACTCTATTTTTTAACTCTATTAACCTCTATTTAAGTCAAAATAAATTTGATTAAAATTTTATTGACAGATACTTTGTGTATAAAGTCTGGTTCATTTGGGGAGGTGTGAATGTGCAATTGAACTTTGATGCGAACCAAAAAAGCAAACTAAAAGCCTAAGTCTCGGTTGGTTGAAGTGAACTCTGGCAAGGTTTGAATTCCTATGTGCATGCAAGCGGACCGAAGACCACTCCAAACCAGGAAGCGGAGTAAAGTGCGGGGCATTCTGTGTCAATAGCACCAAAACAAACATAGGAGTCTAACACTAGAGGGGAAACATGGCTCATGGTTTTTCAACAAAGACAAAAGAGAAATCCTTCAACCTCTAAAGTCTGATGCCACTCCACTTTTTTGTGTACGTTTTGTGAAGAAGGAAGTTGCGCTCATGTTGTCTTCGGTTATTTTTGTGTCGTTTCCTTCAGTAGTTCTTGGTTTTCAATTAGTTTCGATTGTTTGACACAGTGCAGTGTGAAAGCGAGCCACACCATTTAAAAATGTAACAAATGTTGCAGTTTTGGTCCCCAATCGAACGGAGTTTACCAGACTACCAGGTGTAAAAACACCAAACACCCTGAATCTCAAGAAACTTGAGAAAGAGAAACATCTCCCAGTTTAAAATTTTTAATACGTTTACTATTGTGTGTAAATTATGTAAAAGCTTTATGTAACCGTAAAATATTGAAATATGTTTTCAATATTTGTTAACTTCAGAGACATAAAAATGTGTCTTTACCAGTTTAATTAGTTTAACTTTAGTTTGGAGAAGTGATTTCCATTTAATCAGGTCGCTCAGGCTCCACATTTCGGATCTCTGCTAATTTCGCTCTATGCTCGGCACGCTCCGAGTTCTCTGATAATTCTCCGGGCATCAGATGGCCGCTGATGGCTGGCTCCGTCGTGGTATCAGTGGTGCGATCATTAAATGTTTTGCCAGCCACTCACTCCTCAGAGAAAAATGAATGCATTATGAATGGTCAACAGATGGGTCTTCGGGCCTCGCTTTCTTACCCTGACTACTAGTTGTGATAGATGGCTGCACGTGTCGAGGGGCAGCAGATGTGGAGCAACTATAATAATTAATGAGAGAATATCCATCCCTGTCAAACTGCTGGAAGACACATCCTGAGGCTAATGTTTAAAACGTTTTCACTGGAGAGAGCCATAAAGTTGGTCTTGATGATTCATGTGTGAGGTGTCAACCTCTTCCTTCAGACAGGTCAGTAGAATTGGACTGTATGTAAAGGCGATGATGTGCAAAGAAGTGCTAATTGATATGCTAAGGCGACCTTGAAGAGAGGCTAAGTTGTTTGACCTTCACTTCCTTTGATGACACATTGAAAGAAGATTTTAAAAACATATTCCTTGAAAAATGCCATAGAAATCACCTCTAACATCGAATTTAAAATGATTCTTCCACCGTCTCAGCATAGCTAGGAATGTATCTTATGTGCTGTGCTAGTCCTATGATGTGTATCTTTGTCTTTTTTGGGTCTGTGATACTTTCTATGTTTACAGCATTGTCTGAAAGATAAAATAC
This sequence comes from Girardinus metallicus, assembly GCA_903067095.1. Classification (NCBI taxonomy): domain Eukaryota; kingdom Metazoa; phylum Chordata; class Actinopteri; order Cyprinodontiformes; family Poeciliidae; genus Girardinus; species Girardinus metallicus. Next base: position 47,050 of record CAEGAE010040687.1, read on the forward strand.
ATAGAAGGGAAGAAAGGGTATTAATATGTTAGCTTCATTCATCAAGTAGTTTTAAAAGGTCTTTCCTAATTCAGTATTATTTACAGGAAATTGGTTACCACAGTTTGTAATCCATCATTGGAGCTCTTGATCACCGTGCACATCATGTCATTGCAAGTGCATTAATCATTTCACTCAGTTATTACACAAGTGACCTTCACCGTGTGACGCCGACTCTCGTCCTTGAATTTTGATGGGGTTGTGGGTTTGGTCCGCTGTTTTTAGTTTTCTGGCACTGGTGCCATCTTCTAGTTATCTCTCTCCATTAGCTTCTTTAAAGAGAGCAAAGAATGAACTTGAATGGAGAGAATCAGTTCTACGGTCCTATTTAAACCCTGGCTTAACTGTCATCACTATAATGGTCACTTTTTTTGTTGTTTTTGGATGGGATTAGGGTCATCATACCCTAAGCAAAGCTGCTTACACCATTAAATATACTACAAACAATAAAAGTCACATGAACACTACATAAAAAAAAAAAAAAAAAACGCAAATTGCTCAATAAAACAGATGTTGCACATTCCCAAATACATTATAAGTAAACAAAGCCACAAATTAGACCACATCATCAGAAGCAAGACAAAACACTCTATGCCTACTTTATTTTACAATCTGATTGATGTAGGGACAAATTAAATTTTAAATCTGTTAAGTCTACAAGCAGGGGAGATTTAAAGAGAAAAGAACTGAGAAAACTATTTTTATATTGAAACATTGCAGAATGTTTTGTAGCATTTAGTGTGTTCTTTTTATTGCATTATGCCTGGCTCGGTTTTGACGTGACTGAACATGACTTCTCCCAAAAGCGATGTAGGGAAGAAGCAAATTAGTGCACAAAAAATTCCCCAAGAACGCAGAAGAAAGTTTGATGCTTAAAAAACTCAGCAGGAGGCTCTCCGTCTCCCTGCGCGTTCAAATGACACATGCTCGTGCCTTGAAATGACACCAGAAGAGCTGCGGGATAAGCCTCAGGAAGAGAGAACTGCACTTGGCAGACATTTACTTTCTTTTTCTTCTTCCTGCAGTACACCTGCTTCAGAGAGCATTAGTGCTGTTACACAGTAGCCAGGGATTATTGATTAACATTGCTGCTGACATTTCTAGTTCCTGTATACTCCGGCTGGATGGCGATGCTTGCTTTTCAGCCTTCACACACTGACTAGCATTGTTTTTATGTCTCTTCAGACTAAAGTTTTGTTGAAGGAAAGCAACTGTTTTTAATTTTAGGTTGTCCTCTGTACTGCATAGTATGTACAGGTTTCCACTCAAAATCCAAAATCTGTTTCTATCATTCCTAAATATTTTAAAAAGTCTTTTTCCACAGGAAAGACTGTTTACTTTGTGTTTCACCTGCTTGTATAACTAATGCAACTATGGAGTGTGTTGTCTCATCTTGGCACAATAACTACATGGGGGGAAAATACACAAGATGTTAGATTTACAAAACCTTCAGATCTGTTTTTCCTCTTCAAATATTGTCAAAAATTGCAATGGACCATGCAGTGACAGAAGGCTGTCCAGCTGATTTCTCTGCTCCAACATCTAATTTAAGTGCTTTGTAAATAACCACATTTTATGAAATGATCAATATGCTTTCTTTGATCTAGCGATTTAGCACCGTCTTTAATTTAATATCATGTTTCCACTGGGGATGGAAACGACTCAGTTACATAAATTGCAGAGGAAACCATCCATGTCACACTCTGCACATAAACACTGATGGATTGGCTGTACGTTAATGACTCTGCTATTGAAAAGCCTATAAATTAATCATGGCAGCAATTAAAAATGTGCATTTGCATTCGGATATTAATTTATGGTGCATCAGTGTCCAAATCCAAAAGTCCAATATTACAGCTGACAATTACATTTGTTTATTAACTGAATTGAAAAGCTGCGTTGGATCAGTGATCCAAAAGAATCTATATTGATTTCTTTTAAGTACATACAGCCAGCCTAAATCATGACGCTCTCTGACAGGGTTGGGCAATTAATTTTCACAAGTGGCCACATAAGCAATTATAACTGTAATCCAGGGCCAAACCATTGACTAAACACTATTTTTGTTCGACTACATGTGCGATAATAACTTGTTAATAAAATCTGTTATCGTCTGATGACGTTAGACCTTGCAGTTGAACAATATAGCTAAGGCTTCTTGTTTACTCCATGGATAATACTTGGAAAAAAAAAATTGTCAGAAATGATCAAGGCCATATCTTTCGCAGCTTGGTCAAATGATTTAAATTTGAGGTGTAATTACCGCAAACATTTCTAGATCTGTTTCTCTCAAGCTGAGTGTGCCACTTCAACTTTTGTATGGTTCAGATCTTTTTTAAGACTTTAGAAATGTTTGTTTTCCAATTAATCTTGTCACTGAATCCAAGCCATATACCTTTGTGAAAGATATAAACACCTTCAACTTTTACCTTACTGTTTTCATATAGAGGAAAACAACAGAATATTGCATAACGGCTTATACCTAATTAATACAGTAAAAATATTGTGACATTGTAATTGGTCTTGTATTTTAGACGTACTTTTTTTAGATGGAAACCGTTCCTTTCATAAAAAATTTTTCCGTTGTATTAAATATGAAAAAAAATTGAGTTTGCAACCTCAACAACAGCTGACGCATTTTTGTCGTTTCTGTGCCCAAGAAAACACAGTTCCAGTAGTTTTGGAAGATTTCCTTAAATCTTTAGTGCAGTGGCGCTTTAGCCGTCTTTGCTGGTGTGCTGGTGGGAAATGTGGTATATTATAGCTGATGTAGGATTTTTTTATTTATTTATTTTTTTTTTTTACAGACATCCTTGCTTCTCATGTATGATTCCCATTTGAACGCTGTCCACTTTCAAGCATCATAATAATGGAGTTCATATTTCCTCCCGTCATGTGTAGGTGCTGAAGCAGCTGCAGGCAGTAAAAAGCAGAAGATCAAGCGGAGTGCAGACTATGGTGAAGGTGGACGGGATGTCGACCCAGCTGTTTGTGTCTTTGTGAAAGATCTGAGGAGGTCAGTCACCATTCAGTTGTCTTTGTCACAAATCGGGGTCTCCGTTGCCTTCAAGCTCCAAAAAGTTCACAGAGATAACCTTATTTGTTAGACGTCTTTGAAGCATGCCTCTTGACTATGACCTTGTTCTGACATTGACTGTTTTTGTAACACACCTTATCTACTCCTCGGCATGCAAATATCATCTTGACTTCATTATCCAAATTATTTCTAACGTCTTCTATATGAACTATGAAAATGACCCAGTCTTTTACATGGGTTCATTACCTTGTGTAACAGATGATTGTCTCACTGGAGAAACCTGCAACACTTCCTACCTTTTATGCAGTCAAGCATAATTTCACATCGCTGATGATTTCTGAAGGAAATGGTTGGTCTGTTGCCCATATCTTCAATATAGCTGTTTAGTTTTCAATAATGTTTTGTTTTATCCCTTTATTTTAGCTCTGAGGAGACCAGTGTGACCATTTGACATGGTAAAACATCTCATTTTACAGAATGAGATGTTTCTATTTGATAATATGAACAATAAAATGGTTATTGTTTGCAGCTGAAATTAAACTACCAAATTTTCCCTCTGCTAGTTCTGACTTTTGACTTTCTTTATTGTTTGACTTGTTTACGTCCTGTATAGGTGGATATACGCAGAGAGGACATGGACAGTTTAAAGAAGTAATGTTGTTTAGTATAAAGAAATATTCACCTAAAATAGACTATTTCAAGTACACATGACTTGAAAGCTGATTTCTCCAAATGCCCATCCATATTAGCGATTTTTTTTTTTACAGTATGCGACCTTGCAGAAATGCAGACTTATGGTCTGCGTTGGACACTGAGTTATGATATTTCTGACAACACAAAAGTTCAGTTTTGATCTCGTAGGTGGACTCGGTTGATCTCAAAATCTGTGTGATTTGGTCTTGTTTGTTTCAACAGTTCAACCCGAGGCTCCTATTTACAGTAAATGTATCTGTGAGTACTAAATCTTACCTCTACCTTAGAGAGCATTTACATCCCTGCTTTCTAAACATTTTCCAGGCTCGCTTTGTTCTGGTAGGACAAGCACTTTGCTTGACCTCCCTCTCAAACAATCCTGTGATTTTTTTCTTTATAACCCCTTCGTTTGAGTCATGGCTGTCTTAATCCCCCTGCAGACTTCAGCTATAAGCTTTGTGGTAATGCCTGGCCTAATCCTCTTCAGTAAAACACACTCACGCATTAAGCTAAAAGCAGTTTACTCACTTACTGGCTGCTTCTGAACAAAGCATGATTGTTGTTTGCGGTACAGATTTGTGTCTATGTGACTGTTTGTTAAAGGTCCTTCTAATTTTGCATCTTCTTGTCCTTTTAAGTAATTTAGAATAAAGATAAGCGCGCATAATTTACAGGTACGATCAAGATGTGTGTGAGTGTGTGTTTTTTTTCTTGGTTAAGTTTTGCTATGATTGTATGCGGCACCTTCTAAACCACCGATTTTTCTTTTTCTGTTTTTTTGTTGGTATTCACTCCTTTTTATTCACCTGTGGTAATTGCTAATGGAAGGGGTACTTAGTAACTAGTTACATTTTACTCAGTTACATTTACTGTACATTTTTTACTTGAGTAAGTTTACTTGCTGCTAAACTAGAGTAAAAGATTTGAATACTCTGACCACCTCTGGTTATTGGACAGGCACTAATGCAGTTATTAATTAGCTTTCAGTCTGTCAGAGACAGGAATCTTTTAAGGTAACCAAATGTTCTGCTTACTATGTAAATATTAGACCCTGAATATTCCAACTTACTATGATTCTAACCTGTATTTTTCCCATCTCTTAGCAAAACATACTGAAGATGTAAGTTCATTATAAATTCTGTTGAGTCACAAGTCTCAATTGTTTCTTCTGCCTCCAGTTTTATACTTGTCTTCTGAGTCTTGGCAAACAATAGAGGTACTATTGTTGTTTTTATAATTAATTATTTAATATGCTTACTTGTCACTCTCACCAAATCAAAACAAAAGCCTGCTTTTGAAAAAAAAAAAAAAAGGAGCAGTCTTTTTGAGTTACTTTTTAATTTAGTTTTTTATGTAACTGCAGACTCGCACACATAACATAGAAACCAAAATAAAGTAACAGAATCACAAGCAGGTAAAATAATTTTGACATGTGGCATATGGAAAGCAATGCCCATGAAATCTTGTCACCAGAGCCATGCGTGTCTCGCAGAAAAAAAACGACAGATAGCTAGGTATTAAGATTGCTACAGATTAAGTAGTAGCATATGTGTAAATGACAGAAAATAACTTCAGCTCATCACTGGTCGAATCATATACTTAATTTCCTCTTGCCAGAACAGAATAGAAAGATTGTTTGTCTGTCTCTCAGTAGAGGAATTCAAAAATTTTTCTTAAAGCTGCAGTAGACAGCTTTTATAAAAAAATATTTTCTTGTGTATTTAATGTTGTCACTGTGTTGGAACAGTATGAGACTGATAATCTAAAACAAAATCAAGCTCCTCTGCCTTTGTGGTCCTACTCCTATCTGCAAAAATACACAGCTCAATCAGAAGCAACCAATCAGAGATAGGAGGAGGGTCTAAGCGCTATCAATCATCCTGATGTGTGCACTGCTCACACTCTTCCCCTAGGTCTCTGCTACACTACAGCTCCTTCTCGCATCAGATCCTGCTGTGGATGATAGTTACCATAACCATAGCTAGTTACTGATGACGGATGATAAGCCAATTTTCCTGTAATGGTAAGTTATTTTTCTGCCATTAACACAGGTGCACCATGTACATGAGTATCATTGATGGCGCTAAGACCCTCCTCCTGGCTCTGATTGGTTGTTTCTGACTGAGCAGTGTATGGACCCGGCAGGACCACAGGAAAGAGGCAGAGGATTATCTGTCTAGTGTTATTCTGTCACGATAAAGTGGAAAAAAAAAAGAAACGGAATTTCTGATGTAGTTTTGTGATGAAGTTACAAGCTGCCTTTAGGATTCACGGTATTCTAATCAGACTGTGAAACTAAACAGAAACCCATAATACCTACTTATTCACACGCGCAATCTTTAAATGAGCTAAAATGCCTGTCAGCTGCAGAATAAGCTGATTACTTACTGGCTGTCACAGATTGGTACCTTACTTCTCCAGTGGAGGAGCGCACTGAAATGCCTGGAAAATTTGCTAAAGAGACAAAACCCCTAAACTTTCATCTGCTCCAATTCCAGCCCAAGAGTACTTCACAAGCACTCGACAATTTAATGCTGACTGCACATGAGTTTAGGGGGTGAGGAGGAAAAAAACTCATGGCACACATCTTTAAGATCATTGCCTTCTTCACATTTCACTTTGCGACAGTCAATGCCTCTAACAACACACCTGCATTGTCTCCAACCCACACTCCTTTACAAATAATAAAATGTGCATCTAAGATAAATGACACTAGCGCTTAAACCAGCACGCAGCAGAAAGTGCTTCAGTACATTCTCATTAACCCATAGCGTGCCAATCATTGAGATCGTAGTTACAAGTCTGTGGTTTCACAGCTCATTTCACCCTGGAGTTTCTCCATCCTATCCTCATCCATCTCCGTCAGCTGCCTTCACCCTAAATGTCTAATCTCAGGGGCTGCCTGCTAGTGCGCTGTGGATTATAGGATGTAACCAGAGTTTATAGCAAAGCCTCCATGAAGTTTGTTTGCCCACAGTATGGAAGAAAATGTACGTTATATAGTTTCAAGGATCACTATATTTAACGTGGTCTAAAGAGGTTTGCTGGAAAAGAGAGACATTTTGACTCAAGATTAGATGAGGAGTTGGCACTGTTCATAATTCACTTTGCATAGCATTAATGGCTTTTAAATACAGTGTAAATGGATTTTAAGATTTCGGTTTGTTTAGCTAAGCTGCTGCTGCCTTTGCTGTATTTAAATGAAGAGGGTTCTCCGGCAGCTTGTTCATTACACAGTCAGATCTGCTTGCTAAATTATAGATTTTCATTTAGTCAGATCTCCATTCTACCCCGCCTCTCGCCCGGAACGTTAGCTGGAGATAGGCACCAGCAACCCTCCCGACCCCTCTTAGGGATATGGGTGTATAGAAAATGGATGGATGGAGACTTCCACTTTGTCCAAACTCCCTAAAGAAAACTTATTAGAATACTGCTACAATATCATGTATTTGGTGTTTAAGGTCATAAATCAGTAACTAATTTGACATATACTAGCTTTTGGCCACTTTTTTTTTTAGACTTACAGGTTCCTTATTTAGTATAAGCAATCTGTAGTTGTTGTATGGCAATCTTACTTAGTCTTGTTTAGATGACCTGAACTTTGCTGGATGATCGTCTCCAGATAAAGGCGTGCTGCAACAGGCCATTTAGAGATCCCTTATATAAACACAGCAACAAACATATGTTCACAGTCATTTTAACGTGTCTGATGTTCCGTGATAACAGCAAAGATCTAAAGGTAAAGGTGTTTCCTATTTCTGCTGCAGTGTGAACTTGTCAGCATTAACTTTAGCAAAGTTAGGTACTCTTGCCAGACTGAAAAATATTTTTTTGTTTATTTTGAGTCTTGGAGTTCATTCCTAAACAATGAAACAGACAAGGCCACACATTGTTTGCATAAGTTATTGTAGAGGGGTGGAATACTATTTGTGTTACACCTTTAAGCTGTAAAGCAAATACAAGTTCCTCTCAAAAACAAACAAAACGGTTCCATATTTTGTTAATGAAGTTCATATCATAACAATTCATTACACACACACAGAGTGACAACATTGAAAACTTTCTTCCTTGTCATTTGGGGATTTTGGCTTGGAACTCTCAACTCAGTTTCATAAAATTAGATTTTTAAATAACATCAGTAAGAAAAGTATTTATAAAACAGAACTGTCAAGCTTCTGAAAAGCATGTTTACTTGCATGCACTCAATACTGGTAGCTCCTTTTGCATGAATTCTTGCGTCAGTGTGGTGTGTCATGGAGGCGATCAGCGTGTGGCTCTGCTGGGGGATGGTAGAAGGCCCGTTTGGTTTTGAGATCAACCTTTGGATCATCTGGAGTATTCAATATGCTTTTATCAGGTCAGGGAAGTTTTTTGGCCAGTCAAGAACAGGGACACCATGGTCAGTAAAAGGTACCAAAAACTGGTTCAGGGATGCGAGTTATCTATTAATAAGTTAATCTAAAGTTGATTGTGCTCATTGATCGACTAACAATTAAGTGATAGCCATTTTCTTAAAAACCAAAATTTTCTCTTGTATCAAGCATGTGGACCGTCTTTCCATAACATGATGGGCTATTTTTTTCATAATATGCTACATTTATTATTATTATATACTCCATTCTCTGTCCACTCCTTGTGAAGCTTCCTCAAATGTTATTCATAAACATAAAGCTTATTGAAGCTTAACCTTCCACATGGAGGAAAGTAGTGTAATTACCAAATGGTGCAGAGCTCTTGACAATATCATCTGATCAGTTGGTCAAAGGAAAAGTGCCATTAACTTTTTTTTATTTTTTTTTATTCCTGTCTGAAAACAAGCATTTCTTGAAAATCTGTGGCAGGACTTAATTTTCATCAACTGGATTTAGATCAGATAATATTGTTAATGTTGACAAAGGGGCTCAGAAAGCACATTTGTCCCCTGCAGGGAGCTTTGGAGATTGAACAGAGCAGCACTGAATGGAGGGCCACAGATCAGGCCGATGGGGTTAACTGAGTGGTCAGCACAATCATTACACTGTAATCCTGCTGCTTTTTTTGTTCAGTGAGCACTCTGGACATTTCAGACAGACCTCCTGCCAACAAGAGGAAAATGTAATCAAGGGTTATGGCAATGTTATCCTATGTAAACTTCTCCTTCTTTTTTGTCATGATCTTTTTACTCTGAGAAAAGTAATTTGAAGTGAAAACAATCACATAAATGTGTCCTTGAGTGATGTTTGCTTTACTAACAACCTGGAACTTGGCAATGTAGTTTTCCTAATTGATCAACTTGAACTGAGGCAAATTTCCCCTATGCTGACATTAGGTGCAGCCCTTTAGTAAAGTGAATTTTCTGTACAACCTTTCCAGTTTTTCCTGATGGGACAATATAATCTGAAAAGCTGCTTTGATTTTTTTCAGTGAGATGTTTTTTGCGTTAATCCTGTCCAGCACTGGTGAGGAAAAGGATTGCCTCTCATCTTCTGGCCAGCTTTGTGCAGTTTTTTTAAATGTCTAAACTTCATCTCACATTATCATCAGAGGGATAAAACCAGCTGAGCTTGTCTAATAATTGCTGGATTGCACAAAGATCTCAATTATACCAACAAACCTTCATTTTCAAACTTTCCAAACCTAAAAAGCAAATGTCAGTGATAGAACTTTCTAAACTTTTTCTGATTGTTCGTTAGAGTTGATATGCCCTACAAGCTAAAACAAATTGGTAAAGATTAGTAAGATTGTTGCAGTGTATTTATTAGAAATTATTTTGCCTTTGGTACAGGATGTTCTGTAAATGGGTAAATTTGTTTAATTTGTATTCTAAGGGATCGCTGACTTCCTCCCCAACATGACAATAATGCACCACTGCTGTCCTCTCTGCAGAGCAAGGACAGTCATTTATTTTCTAGTTTTGAAGACAAACACAAATCATTCGGAGCCTTTCAGGAAACCGCCAAGGCTCTTGTTTTTCGGATGAGAACATCCTCCCAATAGATGCACATAAATCTGGGTCAAAATACATCGGGGACAATGATGCACTCTATGTAACAAGCTGCAGAAATGTTGTTTGCTTTGTAATTAACTACTGCTTAGCAGCAAATATGATTTACAAATGACTCAATTTGTGCAAATGGAATGTAGAGCACAGTAATCGAGTAACATTTCATTACATGTATGATGTAAAAGAAAATTATAGTACTCTTCTTAAGTTGTCTATTTGGGGAAATCGTTTTCCTTTAAGCATGGATAAAGTAATGGCAATACTGTGTTGCGGCAACACAGGAGATAGCTTTGTTTTTTTAAACTAATTATTCCGATCCAGAATGATCAGTCTGAGTCATAGATGAATGTGTGGGGTAAGGTGCCAAATTGTAGAGGCCGATAATGTTCTCCGAGATGACGCCCTTTGTTAATTTAGTGTGCCAGTCATGTTTTGGTCAATTATCCCAAATACAAAGGGAATTTACCTTCCAAATAATAAAATTATTATTTTTCAATAGCTGAAGCACCACAATAATGCACCACTGTTGTCCTCTCTGCAGAGCAAGGACAGTCATTTATTTTCTAGTTTTGAAGACAAACACAAATCATTTGGAGCCTTTCAGGAAACCGGCAAGGCTCTTGTTTTTCGGATGAGAACATCCTCCCAACAGATGCACATAAATCTGGGTCAAAATATAGATTGGCACTGTAAAACCAATAACATCTCATCTCTATCTTTCATTGCATCACTGCAAATGTCTAAACCGGTATGTCTTGGACACGCTCTTTGTTTTATTTGATGGAAAATTGAATTGCAAGGAGAAACTTCAACTACACAAATCACAATGTATCCCAGTTTCTCTGCAAAGCTGCACGGCATTAGTAAATCATGCAATTGTGATATTAAATATTGCACTGGCTGTAGTAGTTACATTAAATCTATGATTTCTTATCTTTCCTGTTTTTCCTCTGACATCACCATGTATCCAACTCTCCCTAGGAGCTTTAGTATCTTTGAAACAGCCATCTCTGACCATCTACCGTAGAAAAACTCTATTAAAAAAATATTCTTTTGGTATGCATAGCCGAAATTCATGAAACTTGGAATCAATTAGCAAAAAAACAATATCGAAATCCAAATAAACTTTTCCTCTATCGACTACGTCCCGATTTAAGAGAAGATACAAAAACAGCAAAGCAGCAGAAGGCTAACAATTCTCCCAAAACAATTACAGCTCATTTTTAAATTTTTTTTTAACAAGGTTTCCTCTTTTTGTTTGGAGTGGCGGTACAAATGGACCAAAAAAAATATGTTTTGCAAAATATCCAGGCTTAGTGTGGACAGAACAGTAATAGTGAGACTCTGAGGAGGGTTTTTCTCTGGCTGTGGGAAAAGCAAACATTTTTGACTATTAAAAACCCCTTGTTTAATCAGATTGCAAATGATAAAAACAAAAAATCATTCTGACAGTAAAATGACAATTTAACCTTTGGAAGCTGTCTAAGCATAATAACCAGCAATTTAGATGCTGTCGGTCTGTGATGTTGGTCAGCCTAAACGTTCGTAACCCATAACATATTCAAATGAAGCGACCTCTAAATGTCCTTCTCTTGCGTATTGTTGCAGTAAACAGTCTTTTATGCGACGCAAGAACTTCCCAGACATACGAGACCTTTTCAAATTTACAGTGCAGTTTTAACGCTCTTGCTTTTAGAAACAGGTTAAGGAAATAGTTTCCTGCTCATCATTTACTTTAAAAAGGTCTGGCTGATCTCCTGACAACACCGGCTTACACCAGTTCCTCACCCACACATCTCTAGCTTGATTCACTCCTTTAATCTGTTAGTGACCCGTCACAGGTTCATCCATCTACTCAGTCAAGTTTCTCTTTCGTTTAATCTTTCCAAAAAGGACCTCTGGGATCTCTGACTGTAGGTGTTTCTTCATAGTCCTGTAGCTGCTGTCCTCACCTTGAATTTGTCTGAGCTCTTGACACCAACAACTTCCTGACAAATGTTCGGCAGTTCTTCAGCCTGATTGGCCAGGTGGCTGGTGAGTTGCTGGATTCTTTGTTAAATGCAACTACAGTGTTTTATACCTCATTGTGTTATCTAAAAAGAGCAATATTGATTTCGCAATTTAATAAATTTTGCTAGAATTTGAAGATGGGGTTTCTAAGGTAAAATCAGAATATGTACTATTTTTTATTTATTTTTTTGTCGTTTTAATAATGCATTGCCACAAATAGCAGGAGTTTAAGTTGAGCTGTCTCTTTCCCCTTACTTTTTCATTTACAAAAGAAAACATCTAATTTGCATCTCTGAAACAGGACATTGTTTTTGATTTGTGTCCATGGAGAGAAAGGTGATCGCATACTTTTTATGCTTCTGTACCTAAGCCTGTGTATTTCAAACTGGGAGCAGCAAAGGGCTATAAAAAGAGACTATCATTTATAGAGAGTTGCTTGTCAAGACCAGTCCTACTTATCTTTCAGGGTGCAGTCCGTTTTCTTCCTTTTCTTTTTTTTTTTAGCTTCCATTTCTCTACTAGTGTTGGAGCTCTGGGCAGTTTTGCGTTTCATCACTACACTGAGCCGTAGTGTCCCCAAATGTCAATAACACACGTTTCAGTAATTGATCAGGCAGAGATGAGAAGTGTTTGTTCAGGGCAGCAGAAGGTGCAATTATAATTTGATATGACTTCTGCATTATGCTTTGTTGAATTTGTACTGTGACAGTGTTTGCAATTCAAAGCATTGTGTACACCTCCCTTGTTGATTGGAGCCGCTTCATAAATTAACATTGTTCCAGGTACCTCTTGTACAGTGATTTGACTTTGCATTGTAAAAGTAGATTACTATTGCCAAAGTTATTGTACATTAATCACACCCACTTTCAGCAGTGTCCTATTTAAGATGAGGCAGTGAAATGAACTTGGAGAGTAAGGATTTTCCCCTCTCCCTCCTCGGTCATCACTTCAACAGTAAATTCTGTGGGCAGTAAGCTGTAATTAGTGTGGAGGAGGAAGCTAAAGGTTGTGCATTGATTTCTTGTTTGCTTGGTGAAAATGTCAAAGGGAAACATGAATCCTGATTCACAATAGGCCCTGAAAATGTCTGCTTTGTGTGCTGCAATTAGAGCTCTTTCAATACCAAATATTAACACACTGATTAATTGCGATATTCCATCGCGTGGTGTATTTCTTTGGGAATGGATGTCCAATGCGGAATGTAAATGATAACACGGTGGTGGTGACTTTAAAGCAGGCTTATTTAAAAATAAAAAAAGTCTCGAGAATTGTTTCAGAAATATCAATGTAAAACATGAGTGATGGCGTAAACCTTTTTAGAAAGGGTAATTGAGTTTAGACGCAGTTTGATCTGCAGAGAGAATATTGACTGACCAGGTCAGAGACTTGGTGTCCTAAAGTTTAATGGCAGCAACATTAAAATAATGAACAAAACCATCACTTAGCATCTGAGTCCAGATTCTAGAAATTTACATTACAGTCTTAACCAATAAACTCTCTAAGGGCAGCAGCTTTTTAGTTTAAGAGTAGTGTTGTCCCTACTTGCTGTAGATCATATATAACATTTTGTATTGGATGTAATTAGTTTGATTCAGAAAATATTACAATCAACTCCTCTAAACTAACACATTGTTTTCAATTGCTATAACTGCTAAAAATGGTTTCAGATACAGCGTTCTGCATTACAATGTGTGCATGTCTATTCTCTATAGTTTCCTATATTTCTTATGTGTATTTTTAAAGCTCTTATGGTATGCTAGCTGTCTTATAAAGAAATACTCCATGTTTTAAGCTGAAAATCCCAATTAATGAGATTTAAATGTTCTGGTTGATAAATCTTGGCACCCCCTCCTCCTTGCACCTTTCTCATCATGGTTTGACCTTTTGTAGCTCCAGCTGAAGGGAAGCAGGAATGTGGAAAACTCGACTTTAAAATGTACATTAGTCTTAGTGAATTGTTACTTACTGTCAGGAACAACAGTGATTGAAACACAAAAGATATGCGTGAAAAGCTGTCACGGATGTCAGCTTCCTTAGTGTTTCTGTCAAAGTTAATGAGAGGCTTTCAGACTCTGGAAATCAAAGCACAAACCAGAACTTCTTGTTTGCGACAAAAGACCGCCAGAACCACATGGCAATTTTTTGTTTTTTGTTCAGAATGCACAATTTTACTCGCAGTACGTGTGGTCTTATTTAGTCCTTGTGTGTTCCTGACACACATGTAGTGCAGATTTTCCCCAAACACTTTTACAAAATACCACAATAGTTTAAAGTGCCATTAAAAAGTAATTGCTCTTTTACAGATTTCTTCTGCTTTTGAAACTTTTTTTTTTTTTCAGTTCAAACAAAAATCAACTTCATTTAATGCAGCTGGAAATCGAACTGGCAACCCACCAACTGAAAGATAAAAACATCTCAAAAACCAAAAAGACTTCGAGGTCAGTGTTCGTGATCCAGCAATAAGAGACTGGAGAATAATCGCATTTATGCGTTCCACTGATTTTAAAAAGAACAAAGACTCATTTTACATTTGCCAAGAAACATCTGGATGAAAACCAAGACATTTTTTCGGAGTACCTTTTGTTTGTATCACATGCATGGCTGCCATTTTAACCAACTCCTCAACTGAATACTGTATTCATGCATACAGCACCTGTCAGATGTTGGATACCTCTATTGGTATGAATGTTGTACCTACTTTGAGCTTTTATATGGATGTTGAGGTGTAAATAACTTCAAATTTGCTAAGTTGACCGTTGCAAAACTTATGTTTCGTCCATCTTTTTGCAATGAGGTAAGACGGAAGGCTGTCTTTTATCAAACAGCTGAACTTGCTGTAAGTCACAAGAAAGCTTATTTACCCCAGTGCAAAGTGAACACTATCATTTGTGAATGCTTTTGACACTTTATTTGTGTTTGTTTGATGTGGGCAGGTTGTGACCATGCGCTGCCTGGCTGCACGGGTGAACTACAAGACGCTCATAGTTATATGCGCACTCTTCACACTCATAACAGTGCTGTTATGGAACCGCTGCTCCAGTGACATCTCCATCCGTTTCCTGCCCCGGGCCGCCTTTGTGGTTCCAAGTGCAAAGATCAGCAGCAGCCAGCAGCAACCTCCACAACCCCCCGAACCGCCACCTGTTGTTGGCGTTGTTGGTGGGATCAAATATGAAGAAATTGACTGCCTCATCAACGATGAGTCCACTATCAAAGGCAGGCGAGAGGGAGGGGAGATCTACCTGCCCTTCAGTTGGGTGGAAAAATACTTTGAAGTGTATGGCAAAGTGGTGCAATATGATGGCTATGATCGCTTCGAGTTCCAGCACAGCTACTCCAAGGTCTACGCCCAGCGTGAGCCCTACCACCCCGAAGGAGTCTTCATGTCCTTTGAGGGATACAACGTGGAGGTCCGCGATCGTGTTAAATGCATCAGTGGAGTTGAGGGTAAGGAGATTTTAATTACATGGTCCACAACAACATTTTTAAAGTTTGTGAACGACCTTAAACTACCTAAAATTTGTGCCTGTCTTTTTGAATACCTGTGAAGGTAAAATAGTTGCCCTGTTTTCCACAGGAAATGTCAGGTATCTGTGTTAATATCAAGAGTCTGTTCTTATTGAAAAAGTGACCCACAAATTTAAGTAACTACCAAATGGAAACGGTTTAAATTCCATTAAAAATGTTTGCTTTTCTAATCTAGACTATGTCAGGGTTTATCTTCTGACAGACACCTGGGTATAGAAGTCTGAGAGTCCACTCTCTGTTTGTTATCAGAGTTGTGTGTGTTTTTTTTTTTTTCTTTTTCTTTTTTTTGGTTCCTTTTAAAATAATTGCCAGGAAGAATCAATAGCTCATTTTAAAAGGCTATTAGTTGAAACCACATGGTCATCAATATAGTTCTGCTTCTTGCTTGCATGAAGAAGTGGCCTGGTACACTTAGCTGAAATTGCAAAATAGATATTCATTATTTTTCTTTTATCACGAAATGGCTACAGCTACCAATAAGGCATACCATTGCACCATAAACTCGTATATCTTACAATTTTGTGACTTGTTTGCATTGTTTTTTTTGTCTTTTTTTTTGTGTGTGTGTAAATTTCAGACCTTTGTGACAGACCTGAGGTAGCAACATCAGCGAATGGGTTTTAATTTTGCTGAGCTGCATTATTCATTTTGCTTGGTTTTACTTTGGCTAATTAAAGAACACAGTTGACACTGAAGCCAGGTGAAAAAGTAACAACCTTTTTATAAGGGTTTGCAAACGGGAATAAAATTAAACAATGGTAGACTTCAATTAGGCCATATTGTACCATGTCCTGCCAACATGTTTTTTAAACTACATAAAGGTTATAAACACGCTTATAATTATGTCCTTTATGGACACAAACACTGGTTGAAAAACTAGGACAGCGTGTTGACCTCCGACCAACAGTGTATGATGAAACAGCCAGAAAGTGTAGAAGTAGTTAAATTAGTTTCTTAGATTTTTATTATTTTTTGTAACTTACATGATTGAATTATGTGGATGATCTATAGATTAATATTAGTTTCATCCACCCCATTATAACTTTTTCAATCTTTGTAAAGAATTAGAAGTAGGAAAGGTAGAATCTTGAAATGGGATAGAAGATACTAGTTGCTACATAAGAAAAGATACAAGTCAAGACTTTGATACCATATAAGATGCTGTTGGCTTAGCACAACATATTACCAAACATTAGTTAGCTAATGCGGTGGCCCTTTATTTAAAGGGGTGTGCATAAGACTGACATGTCATAAGCATTACATACCACCTGTCATGAGCATGAAGGAGTCTTCTTAAATGTTTGTCGTCATGTAGTGTCATTCAGAAAAATGCCACTTTTTATGTCATTTTGCATTAAAAGTGCATTGAATTAAATGGCTATACGAGTTGAACATTACAAAACAAATACGTGTAGTTGATTAAGGAAAAAAACATAATCAATTTAATCTGATCATATAAACAGTTTCAATGTTCATTTCCTACATTTATTAATTTTTGCTAACATATCTCCTAGCATATTAGCTCACTTCGATGTACTAGCTAGCTTCTGCAGAGAAAATTTTGCTAGAAACAAGCTACCTCCTAAAGCTCAAAGATAATGCAGTTTAGTGCCTATCTCAACAACAAAGGCATACACACGGGCATGATTGACAGCGCTAAGACCCTCCTCCTGGCTATATTGGGAGCAGCAGGAGAAAGCAGAGGAGCTTTATTTATTAAAAAAAAAATTTCACAGATTATGTGTCTTATACCATACTGTCACGACATGGTGACAGTTTCAACAATTACGTAAAATAATATTTTTATAAACGTTACATACTGCAGCTTTAAGAAAAGTTCTAGCTTTAAATACAAGAGCATTAAATCTTATATGTGGGTCATGTGTTTGTACTTTTTCATTAAAGAATGCCTTGAATAATTTGGTCTGTAGCTCTTGCACGTCATAACTTCCTACATTTATTTCTGAGCTGTACCAATGCACAGGGACAATTTACACAACCCTTCCTGTGCTGCAGGAAGATGAGCGCTCGCTGTGAACATGTGTATTGTGGAAATGGGTCATAAAAGAATTAAAACCTCTGGGCTCAACATTGATTCTTGTTTCCTATTCCCCTAATATTTCTACCATTTGAAGTAGATGGGACACGTTTACATTTCTATGCAACCACTTTAAAAGATCTATTAATATTGCCCAAGGCCACTTTGCTATTTAACATTCACATGTGCAAACATACACACTTCTTCTTAACTTGGTTTAATTTCAGAGGTGGAAGCAGCAGTCTATTAATTAACTTGTCACAGAGGTACCACAGGGTTTAATGAAGGTCACGGGAGTATTTTCCTCCCAGTGTGCATCACAGCCTACTGAAAAGTTATTTAACAAGACCCTCAGCCAGACGCGTTAATTGTTGTAATGACCAGTCAGCATCTGGCACTGGATATTCCCCAGATGGTACAGTTATTTCAAACTTAAGCAACCGATTAGAAGAAAATTATATTACATAAATGTAAGTGTAAGAAAAAAATGTTTTAGAATGTTGTATTGTCAGCAGTCTTTGAATCTCTGTATAACTTGTTTACCGATGAACCATAAAAATGAATGCAGGTGTATTTAAAAAAAATAAAAGGCTTTATCTTATGAAAATTGTCAACCGTCTCTTATAACAAAAATGTCATTTGGATACAATCGCTTTCTGGTGCTTGATAAAGTGATATTTTAAGACCCAATAAAGGATTGTCACTTTAGAAATGTCACTGAAAAGTATGGCCACTTACTGCACAAGAAATGCACTTCATTCTTTGTCTGGGCTTCTTTTGGATTAATTATCGCATCGGTGTGACGTGGCATGGCGGTAATTAGGCTGTGACTCTGCTGTGGTGCTAAGGTGACCTGGTTCCTCAAATAATCACAGACTGCAGAAACTTTATGTAAAAATTAAAGGCATTTATTTTTCATATGGATTACTGAGCAAAACCTCTAAGCTTTTATTCATTGCTCAGATAAGATCCCTGCTACTTGTTCACCATTTTGTTTTTTCGTCCACTCAACTTTCTATTAATGTGTTACAGCACTTGATGGCTGTTTCCTGGACTACTATTGAGTCAGCAGTCCTCATTTTAATATTGTAAGCTCTGATGAACAACTTCTGCTTCATTGTTCTCTGTCATGTTTTAATGTTTTGAGAAACTGCATTTTTGCGTAACTGATGAGCATCACTTTGTGTTTTTTGTTGTTGTTTTTTTCTGAAATAAGTTAATTTTTTGACAATTTCCAAATTTATCGAGATGCATCTGTAAATTGTCTGGATTAGCATCTTGAAAAATGGTATTCAGGTTTCCAGGAAAGTCGCAAAAGTATGTGCACACTTTTAACAGTCAATTTCACACGGATTACTTCTCTTCAGTGCAGCTTCATGCTGCTGTGTTAGGATTTGACAGCCATTTGACTTAAGTTGTTGAGAGGGATGCCAGCAGCAAGACAGGCGGAGAGGAACGTCTGCCATGGGGATGGAACTAAGTGCGATGTGAATCTGCATGCATATGTGTTCATGCTCTTTCCTGTCAACATCAATCACACAAATAAATACTCAGTCAGGTTTGAGATAATCTCACTACCGATGCGCTCCAACGGTCCCCGATGTGTATTTGTGTGTCTAAGTGTAAGTTTAAAATGTATTTACTCCAATATCACAAATGAAAACGCATAAATGTGGCACTCAGATAAATTATAATTATATCATTTTCCTCACAATATAAAAGATACAGATGAGTTAGCGGCTACGAATGACAACAGAGTGCTGAATAAAAAAAGCACCGCTCCACCTGACCTGATGAGATACAGCTCACATAACGGAGTGATAGAAATGTCTGTGTCATTGTGACTGCTGAAAGGGGGTGGGGGGAAATCTCTCTCTCGCACATAATTGGTGATTTGGATTGGAGGAAATGTAAATGGAGGTCTGCAACAAAAGCATTGCAAAGAGTAGCAGAAAATGGTGTGGAATCATGTGCTGCTGCTATTAAATGCTGCTGACGGTCTGGAGTTAAGGAATTGATTCTGCACAACCTCTCACACTAATGTTTCACCCCATAGTCCATAAAATGATCTGCTTTTACTGTAAACTGGATATAATTTGCAGCTAGTGGCCATGGTTTTGTGTTTTTTGTTTTTTTCTCAATATGGACAAGAATCATCTAAACAAGACAGTTTAATTTAGGATTAGTTTGTTTTTTTTTGTCACCTGAAACCTGAAAACCAGAAGAAGTATGAGATGCTTGTGAAATGTGGTTTCTTTCAAAATGTGCCGCAAAGGAAATTGAAGGAGGAGCACCAATGTTTGTGTTTGTCATGAAGGGGGTGAAACATTTCCATCCCAAATTGAAGTTTATGACCCCCCTCTTAAATGGATGGGCTTCAGTGGCACATGCATCCAGCTTGTCATAAAGTCTCAAAGTGAGCTATCTGTTCATCAGTAATTCTCCTGGCTGAGCTATTTCTGTCGGCTGGGGACAGCCTGCAGCGAAATGCAGCAGATTAGCTGAAATTTCCCAGCATTTTTTGATAGTTTGTTGTTTATTTCATTGCTTTTTCTTTCTGTCTTGCAATATAGAGTGACCTTTTTCTTGTTCAAAATTTGACAATGTAGTCTCTGGTTAGATTTATTTTCTTTCTCTGCTTATGTAAGTTGAATCTAAATCGAGAAATACTTGGAATGAAATGTATATTTAAAATCGAGCTTTTTCTCTTCCGCTCAGGCGTGCCTCTGTCCACCCAATGGGGCCCTCAGGGTTACTTCTATGCCATCCAGATCGCCCAGTACGGTTTGAGCCATTACAGCAAAAACCTGACTGAGCGCGCTCCCCACGTCGAGGTCTACGACACAGCCGAGGAGAAGGACAGCAGGGTCAGCACCGCGTCCTGGAGTGTGCCGAAAGGTTGCAGCCTGAATCGTGTCCATGACAAGACCAGATCTACCTCCGTGCGTTCGTTCAGCGCTGCAGGTACGTCTCCCCTCCTATTTAGCCAGATGGCCTCAGGGCAAGCTGCTTATCTCTTGTTTAACTGTGGCTGCAGCCGGCTTGATGTGCGACTGCACCCTCAGGACAGGATGATGCTCTGCAGTGAGCCACAGCCACAGTGGGAGGACTCTGCTTGTTGTGTTTGACAGAAGATATGCTGCATAATGACATTCCTAGAAACTTGAATGATTTAATAATCAGCAGGCTCAGTGTCGGATCTTTAATCATGCTTTGTTCGCTTAATCAGTGGGAAATTTCCACCTGATGGGACAGAGAGGAATATCTCTGGTTAACGTTGTTCAGTCAGAACATGAATACATGAATATTAGTGGCTGGAAATAAGGCTCCAGGGGGCAGATGAGTAAAATTTTGCCATCTTATGAAAACAATGCTGCATTCTACCTTTTACTTAACATCGTTAAAAGATATGAATCTGTAGGATCATCACAAGATTTTAGCAATATACAAATTTAAATATTTAAGCAAATTTGCTTAATATATAGCCCACTAAGATTGTTGTTCCACAATAAACAAGGACTGGAACTAATGATTATTTTAGTAATTGATTAAGCTTTTGATTATTCTGATGATTAATCACTTACTCGTATAAAAAACGGCACATTCTACAGATTTGTCATTAAACCACTTAAGCCTTTTTTGTACAATATCAGGAATACATTAAAAGGTGAAAATTAATATATAATAGCATTTCTTTTTTAAATAAAATATTTCATTGGCTAAAATGGGATAACCCAGCATAAGTCTGAACCAGGTGAAGCTAAAAGTAGGCCACTTGGGGAGTTTTGGCTTAAAAACCTAATTATAGATGAGGGTGTTTTATCTTCAATGCTATATATATCATCAAATTACTTGTTTTGAGTTTGTATACACCAGTTAACAATCAATCGATTTCTAAATTGGCAATTATTTGGATAATTGACTAATCCAATTAATTGTTTCAGCCCTTCAGCAAACAAAACCATGAATGAGCCTTTACGGATAATTCTTGTCTTGCACATCACACGAGTTGAACCGGTAAGATGACGGACTGTGTGAGCTTTCAGAAGGTTCAGCTGGGAACGTGAAACCAAAGATGCGTGTCTGGGATTTTCCTATATCTGTATTAGCTCTGTGTTGCAATAATATCTTCAGAATTGTACATCTAAAACCTGCCTATACCTCGATGCCAATAAACAATCTATATACCCTCAGTTCTTATAGAAAGCATTGTATTATAATAGCAAAGTAGATAGAAAAAGCCTAAATTAAAGTTGTTGACTCTTCTTGTATTACAACAGTATTAGGCAAACAGTTTACATCCTTGTCTTTAAAAATACTTGGGTGTTTGTTTTGGGTTTTTTTTACATCAAACAACACCTCCTGTTATGGAGCCAAAGTTTTGTGCTGCAAATGCCTCTTTCATGCAGACAGCGGTTATAAATAAACCCTTTGACTAGTCTTGCTTGAGCTTTAAAAATTCTTCCAGACCAATGAATATTAAAAGGTATATAACCGTGTGTGTCCTTAAGTACAGCAGTAATAGGTCTTCAGATGAAGCGAAGTTTCATTTCTTGTAATAAAACTGACTGGGGCGTAGCACCATCCTTGGTGCCATTTCAGTGTGTTTCAACCCTGAGTAATCTAATTTAATTCAGCTGTTTTTCTTCATATCAGGGCTCATATGGAACTGAAGACACTGGGCACTAAGCCTCTGGCAGAGTCTACTTTCATTTGTTGTGTGCAGTCTTCTCACACATTCAAACATTGATTTGCAAAGCTGTGGTGGGAAAAGTGCAGAGCAACTTCAACGCTGAAAAAAGCTCAGCTTTTAGGAGCCTGCACCAGACTGATTGAAATTTACACTAAAATATCGCAGCTACAAATCTAGGCTGATTATCCAAGTATTATTGCTTTAAAAGAGGTTAGTTTACATTTTTACTTAATGTCAGTATTGTTAAGCGGATTTAGGTAATGTTACTTTCGTTATTGGTTCAGTTTTCTTTCAAAATTGGATCATAAAAACATGCGGTGTCCTGATCCAATATTGATTTCATATACCAGCCAAAGAACAAGGATCAGATTACATTGGCCCGCGTGTAAAATCTTCCGTATAAGACTCCAGCGTTTCTCTTCAGCAGCACTCATATCCCCCATGTAGACCCATTGGTTGATAATAAATGGCTTCATTGTTCTCATGCCTGTTGTTGTTGACTATTGCTCTTTGATCAACCCTTTTCTAACATTACACACTTTAAAATAAGTAATAAAAGTATGTATGACATCGTATTGGATCATTATCGGTTTCGGCCAATAGGTAATGGAATCACATCAGAAGTGACCAAGCTTGGTCACATCAGAAGTGACCAAGCTGTGTTGGGACAGCCCTCATAAAAAACTTTAGCTGAACATTTTTGGAATAATTGTAGCAATATTTTTTAGTAATGGGTTTTTTCTTAAAAAGAAATGTAGGCTGTTGAAAAAAACTTAGGAAACTTTTTTTCTCAATAGTTGTCTCACGTTACTTTGTCAATAGGTAACAGCTAAAAATAATAAGCACCTTATTCTAGTTGCACCCTCCATTACATTTTAATTGTCAAAACGCTACAGCTTAGAAACAAATCCATTAATCCTGATTAGTCAGTGGTAACTATTTAAAGCAGTAGCTATTGAACGTCTCATGAAACTGTTCAAAATCCTGGACACCATTTTAGTGTAACATTATATTATGAAATATCAATATTTTGTGCTCTTAATTGTTCCTTTTAGACTAAAAGCTAGTCATGTTTGCCTTGCACACAATTTGCAAATCCTTACAAGCTTCTTTCAACTTCTCTTGGTTAAAATCTAAATAGAGGTTTTGTCTCCAGCCACAGACTATTTGGTTATTGTGCTGTCAAACAGAAGACATGCAATGTCTCTTGGTGGGCTTGCCATCAATAAATGGGACTTGACTTTGTATTTATCATTGAGATTCAGCATGTAGCTTAGGTTTACAGCTGTATCAGGACCAAAGCCATGAGACAGATGACAGAGTTATTTCTGGAAGTGGGAGAAAGTCGAAATCTTTTTACCCAGAGCTGACTGTGAGCGGGCTTTATTCTCCTCTTATCTCATGCTGATATTTCCAGGACACACACACACATTTTCTCCTTCTCTCCCTTTCTCTGTTGAGCTGCTGTCTCTATTATATTCCCTCCCTTCTCCTTATTCTCCAGTTTTCAGCTGCTCATCATCACCACTTTTCTTTTCATTTCACCACTCTGCACCCTCTGTCCCCATCTCTCCTCTCTCAGGTCAAGTCGTCCTCATGGCATTCTTTCCTCAAGATCATCATGCTTTCATCACTTCCCCTCCCCCTCTCCTCTCCTTCTCCTCTTTTCGTCATTAATCTTCTCTATCTACCCCAGATTTCTGTCAGTCTTCCACTGCTGTTTACTCATTCCCACCCACTTACCATCCTTCTGCACTCTTGCGCTTCCTCGACATTGCCGTCATAGTTTCCTGATCCGTTCTAATGCCCCTTTCTGCTCCCTCGTCAAAACTTTCTCATTTTCTTCCTCTGCTGTCAGTTTCTCTTTCTGTTCCTCCACCTCCCTCTCTTTCCAATTTGATTCTTTTTTTTTTCCTTCTCGCTGTATCTAGGACACGGGTGTTGAACAATCTCTCAAAGTCTCTGACAAGTGGATCAATTGTCTGTCCCCTGATAATAACCTGCCATCTACCATCCACACATTCCTTCACAAAGGCGTTCTACCATTGAGCACCTTTATTTTCTCAGTCCCCGTATGGTTTCTCGATGCTTCAGAATCACATTTGTACCGATCCTGATAAGGAGTATTCATGCAATTGCAGAAAAACTGCTTTTACCCATCCTTTATTTAT
>CAEGAE010040692.1:0-34559 GCA_903067095.1 Girardinus metallicus
CATCATAGGTAGACCTCAACTATGAGAGACAAAATGAGAAAACAAAATTCAGAAAATCACATTGTCTGATTTTTAAAGAATTTATTTGAAAATAAGGGTGGAAAATAAGTATTTGGTCAATAACAAAAAACCAAAAGTTCGGTTTTTCAAATAATTTTAATAAAAAAAAAATCTTAAGACGTGAAGGAAAAAGTGTCATAAAATTGATGATCAAGTAAGACCAATACCTGCATTGAGAGGATGATGATGCAGAACTCACTCCAGAACATACAGAGAGGATAACAAACCATGAAGTCTAATGATGACAATGAACATCTGAAATTTATCACTAAATAGGCAATGAATCTACATGTGACTTTCACTTTTTGAATGAAATAACCTTAAACACATAAGCCATGTGATAAAATTCTAAGTGAGTGCGTCTGTATGGGTTCTTCACATTTTTGTAAAAGTATCGTAATTACTTTGTGTTTGCTGTCGACGCATATGTATCGGCTACAGCAGTGGTTCCCAAAGATTGTCTGGGCCCCCCTATGGATTACAATAAAATCCCCCTCCACCCCTTATAAAAGAAAAAAAAAATCAACTGGGCACACACACTGTTCAACCAGACATAAACCTGTGCAAATATTTTGTTTTCAATCTCCACTGAAGTTTATTTCACACTTCAGGTTACAACAAAACAAACTACAAACCATCTTTACAATGAGACACTTTTGTGTAACTGTTTTTTGTTTTCTTCATTCATCCATACCGCTTCCCACGCCCCCCCTGCAATGGCACTGCGACCCCTTGGGGGGCGCGCCCCACACTTTGGGAACCACTGGACTACAGCGTCTTGTTTCTCAGATTGATGTAAAACCCCTCTCTATTTTCGAACATCAGCACGGCTCATGAATCTTTCATCACGTTTCCCCTGTTCCTCCTTCGCAGCTTTTTCTTTTTTTTCCTACAAAACACACACACACACCCCAACACACACAGTTTGTAGGAGAGAAGAGAGAATTAATTAAACAGGATCACCCGAAGCTAGTTTTGATTCCACCGGATGTAATTGTTCATACACTCTGTATTTACAGGTGTGGTTCTCTGTGAAAACAGAGAGAGAGAGGGAGAAAAAAAATCATCCAGCTAAAGAAACTCTGCATGACGATGGTAGACCTGATTAAAACTCTTGCGCCGCGTTTCTTTGTACGTGGAAACGGGGTGGGTTCGTCAGCGACCGTTTGAAGGCAGAACGCAGCCGCTTGATCAAGGGAAAGACTCGGAGTCCCACTGCCTCACCGAGGATGAACCAGATGAATTTGGACAAAGTCTGCAGTCTGACTCAGCTCATCACGACTCATCCAAGCAAAGAGAACCAAGCTCAGCAGCTCACTTTTGGCAAACATGTGATGGTGGCCGTGCTTTATCCTTCGTCTTATCAGTTCCTCTGCTCAGGAACTGATGGTCTAATAACTCAATAAGCTGCTTGTTATGAATTTAAGAGAGAGCAACAAGGAAAGTGTTAAAGGGGCATTTTATAGCACAACCAAGTAACTATCATCTCTTCATTTGGCATATGAAAAATGCTGTATATATAAAACATAACTTAGAAGCAATTTGACTTTGCATTTTGATGCATTAAATTTGGGCCTCTGTCTCTTAGGGTGTTTTCACAACGTGTAGACTCGATTGGGATCCAAAATTACAACATCTGTTACTTTTTCAGCTGGTGCGGTTCGCTTTCACACTACTGTGTCAAACAAACCAAACCGTTTGAAAAATCCATTTCCCTCCTTGCCTGTGGTGGCACTACACCAAGAACTAATGAAGGAAACGATGCAGAAACATTTGCACAACTTTCTTCTTCGGAACATGTAAACAGAAATGGAGTAGCATTAGATTTTAGCAGTTGTAGGATTTTTCTTTTGTACTGGTATAAAACCACAAACCACTGGCATTAGACTCTCTTGTTTGTTTTGCTTGTATTTACCCAAAATGCCCTGTGCTATAGTACGCTTCCTGCTTTTGGAGCGATCTCAGGCCTGTTTGCTGTTCACATATCCGTTAAAACCGAACCGAGAGCTAGGTTTCTAGGGGGACCAGAGTTTGCTTTGTTTGTCTGCATCATAGTTTGATTACACCCTCACACCTCCCTAAACGAACTAGACTTTCCAGACAAACAAACTAGTTTGATTAAAGCAGATCAAACATGGCCGGTGTGAATGCATCCTTAAAGAAGCTCCTGTTCTTTTTGACCCTCCGCCTTCAGCACGTCATCATAACAATGCTCCTCCATGATGCCGTTCGCAACAGTTCTAAGTTTGTATGAGCTCAGCAGACCCATAGGTGGTCTATGAGGAGGGAGCTGCGGCTCCAAGGAGGAGCTTTGTGGAAAAATGCTTGCTTTGTGAGAGCAAGCGTTTATGCACCCACCAATGCTTTCCATGGGAGATTCAAGGATTCCTAAAACATGCACGAAGGAATCAAAGCAACACTCCAGGTATGTGTTTTATGAGGGAATTAGAACATGATGTAAAACTCAACATTTTACATAAATACTCCCTTAGTTTAATTAACTTTTTGTTAGTCCTCTGTAATTGAAGGACTAAACAACAACAACTGACGGAAAATCTTGGAATATTTTCTGAAAATTGCCACCATTTAAACTTCCATCTACCCAGCATCCAATGTCATTTCTTATTTCTTATATTGTAAAACTTTCTCACACATCCCCAACTCTCCTGACTCCCTTTAAATCCCATCTTTTGATTTGTACCTTTTAGTCTGGATGGTTAGGAGCCCTCTGCTGGTTGTATGAAACACTACACTGAGCCTAACAGTGTGTTTGACATTTTTGTCTCACAGCAACGCAGCACTCAAACAGAGGATACAGTAGATTAAGATTTCAGCCACACTGCAGCATTGTATGCCCTGCTAAAAAGGCTGGATGCTAAAACATCCATCCATCCATCCATCATCCATCCATCCATCCTTAGCTGAGGTGTCCACACACATCGCACATGACTCATCCAGATGACTCACCCTCCCTCCCTCTCCAGCCCAACTCCCCCCTCCTCTTTCCCACACACACACACACACACACACAAAAAAAAAGTCTCACGCATCTTTGTATTATCTCTCTCGGCTAACCTTGACTGAGGAACACAGAAAGTTGCCCGGTATTTTTCAGATGTAGCTGGAAATCAGCTTTTTTTTTTGTTGTTATTTTTATTAGGGCTTTTTTTTTTTTTTTTTTTACGCAATTATATCTTTTATGTAAGTGTCCTATGGAGCTGCATGTTGCCGAAAATTGTACAGTTTTCAGAAATGGATCTGCCAGCATCACTTGTTTTCAAAAATACTCTGTGGTCAAATATAGTGCGTGAGCTCCTCCCGAGGCAGCGCGGCGTGAATCATTTCATCCAGTCCGAGACATTTACACACGTAATCACGGCTAAAAACAGACAGACGTGCTTTACTGTAATGTATGTATTTACCATGTGGGAGGATTCAGAACCGTTAATAGAATCTATTTTAAACCAGTAACTTTACAACTTAATGAGTAAGAAGAAATTCAAACAACAGTACGTTTGGGATTCTGTACACAAATATTCTTTCGGTTCTTTGGCGTGATCAAGAAATTTACCTGTCGGTCAGCTGAAGACGTGCCAGGGTATACTGGTGTCAAACCAGTACACCCTGGTTTGCTGGATCTCTCCGCAATATTTCATATATAAAATAAAAGTATGGAAAGTATGTAGTGACTGGACTGCAGTGAATTCTGGTGAAAATAAATAATTCTGCAATGTGACAGAAAACAGAGTGCCTGCACATTTTTCATGTTAGTTTAACACTCATTACATCCTGGGCCAGAGTTAAAGCGAGGATAGAATCTACAAAAATCAGAGGAAGGAAGAAGATGAGGAAGGAGGAAATGAGAAAGAAATTGATGCTCCAGATTTAAATATTTTTTCCAAATTTCTTAATTCCATACTTTTTCAGACTGACAGACATCTTTGTTAACCTGACATTCATCTTTCTTTCATTTGCCTTTTTGTTATTTCTTTCTTCTATCCATCCATCTGTCCGTCCATCCATCCATCCACCCACATTTGAAAATATGGTCTCTTAATCCAAACGTTTTATATAATAATGAGGTTTTTGAATGTGAGACATCAGCTCACCAACAGATGTCAGTGTTGAGCTGATGAACAACTTCTCCTGCATGATGTGTGTGTGTGTGGGGGGGTGTCCAGATGTGTGTTTTAATGGACCTACGTCAAACGAGTATTTTTCCTGCTCACACAGGTTGTAAACAGTGTGTGGTGTGTGATGGCTTCAATTTATGATCAATAGTCTCCGTATTTTCACAACCTGCAGTGGAAAACACGTCCCATTTATTAAAATAAGCAAATAAATCAAAAACAAAATGGTGCAGAATACACTGCTATATATTTTTTTCTTCTTTCTTCTCATTTTAGATTTTTGTGGCTGTACACCCTGATACTTTTTTTTTTTTTTTCATTTTGTTTTTCCCTGGGATCTGTCAAAGGTTTAACTTGTGAAAACCGAGTTTATATTATCGGACATTCCTGCAGTGACTGTGTGGGTTAAGATTGCAGCTCCTAACTGCCATGGGAAGAACAGATATGGCTACAATATGAAATGATTTAGTGCTGCAATCTAAACCACTACTGGCTGGCTGCAGCGCAGGTCACCGCACACTCCTGGTGTGTAATCTATCTCTGGTCAACCTCACACAGGATATGCCAACACACACTCGAAACCCACCGACTGCCTTCCTCCTCAAAATCTGGCTCCTGCTCTGTGAGCAGAACCTCAGCGGGGCTGGCTATTTATCTCTCTGCGTCAGCTATGTAGCAAAAAGGAATTCTAAATGTCCTCTCCTCATAAATTTCTAGAAGTTTATGTTAGTTGGGGACATGATCTGGCAGCGCTCAGAGTACAGAAAATTCTCAAATAATGCAGAGGGACAAGCAATTTCTTAAAAGCAAGTTTTCTTCTGCGGCCGAGCCAAAATATAAAGCAGAAAAGTTTGGACTTTGGGAGATTAAAACAATGTAAAAGACATAATTTAATCTTTTTGTCATTATTAAAGGGCAGCTGAGGGACTTTTAAAAACATATCTTAGGGGTTAAGACGTATATATTTTGTTTCGTAGGTTGTGTAGATTGAGCTTTTTACTGATGGTGTGTATCGATATTTGCCAGCATGTATATACAGGAAGCTAAACTTGCAAATTAGCTTTGGCAGTAATCTGGTGCATCGCATCAAATAGTGGCATTTATGTTTGAGTTGTCCGTTTTTAAACAAAGTTTATTATCATTACTATGAAGCAGTACAAAATAAAAAGAAACAATGACAAAATGGGAATTTTGCCAAAAAGGAATTGGACCTTTATTCATTTCTAGATGAATAAAAATTTAAATGTAAACAAAAGTTTAAAAGAGCTTCTCAATGTTTCTAGAATTTTATTCTGGGACACAATAACTTATGTTTTTTAACAGGTTCTAACAGTTTTCACCTTTCTTAATAATAATAATAATAACTTTAGTAGTAGTATTAATATTAGTAATATTTTAATCCTTATTTTACTTTGTTCAAGAAACATCAAAACACAACCAAATATCAGCAGAAAACAGAAGAATGTTGTAAAACAGAAAAGCTGACTAAACGTACTATACACGCATGAATACATAATTACCTAGATTATTCTTAGATTCTGACCTCAAGGGCACCAAAACATACAAGAGATTTCACATTGATTACTAAGCAAAGATGACATCGAAATAACAAAGCGTTACATGAAAAGCGACGCGCTCCTCTCAGTTCAACAGTTAGCTAAACCGGCTAGCTTTGCTGCCTGTAGCCGTTTCCTGTGCGCTCGGATGTTTGTGAAGGACTTTCGACCCACTGCTTTTTACAGCCTTGCCTCAGTTCATTGAAATACTCTGGCGTTTT
Source organism: Girardinus metallicus (assembly GCA_903067095.1). Lineage (NCBI taxonomy): Eukaryota > Metazoa > Chordata > Actinopteri > Cyprinodontiformes > Poeciliidae > Girardinus > Girardinus metallicus. The sequence continues at coordinate 5,968 of CAEGAE010040692.1, forward strand.
TTGTTTCTGTAAAACTCTCTTAAGCTCTCGCCGCGGCGCTTCGCTCGGGCCGAGTCTCGGTCTGGACCTGGTCTAGCCGCTTTGTTTCGGGGTCGTCGTCGTCCTGCTGCATGACCGCGTTTCAGAAGACAGATGGCCTCCATGTTCCACTACAGAACATCTTGACGCAGGCACCCGGCTCCTGACACCGCACAGCAAGCGGGTCAAAGGGTCACAACTTAAAGCCGGTAAATGCTGGGTTTTAAAAAAAAAAAATCCTACAATGCTGCAGTTCATATTGTTTACAAATGACCTGAAAGCCCTTCTCACATTGATGAGGAGCAACATTTCTTCTTCACACCAAAAATCCCAGCTTTATTAGACGCAGTCACGTTGATGGCGATTGGTTAATGCGGCGTAATTGATCAGCAGCGTCTGGCTTCCACTTACCCTGTCCAACCAAACGGAGGCTCCAAGAGCAGATTTTCTTTGTCACACTTTCTAATTAATTGCATTATTACACTGTGGAAGTTGTGTTTTTGTACGTGTGACTAGACTTAAATAGTTTTTGAATCTGGTAAACATCAGGTCACTTTTGATCGTTTTTAACCATTCTTTAGATTCAACTTTAGAAATGAAAATAACTTTGTTAAACCCATGTGTACGGTCATATTCAGTAAGTTAGATTATGTGTTGCAATGAGGGTTTTGAAAATAACCTCTAGTGAGGTATTAAATATGGTTTTCATGAAGCCCAGACGTGTGAAATGCATCGTTTCAACGAGCTGTAAATAGACAATCTTCATGATTAACACAAACGGAAGAGCTTGAAAACACAACAGTAAATTAAAACAGCAAAATCAATTAACTTTCCAAAAAATATTCAAATTTATTGAACGTGGGATTTTGTGAAGCAAATATAGCCAAAACGGTTAGTGTCACACATACGCCTTTGTTCCTGTGTGCTACTTTTGGTCAACAGGGGAATTTCAGAAGGAATTATTTGCTGCTTCATCGCTGCCTTCTGGACTTGTCATGTGGTCTGTTTAAGCAACGTTGTCACTTCCTCTTCCTTATGGAGCAAAGTTATTCTTTTTACTTTTTTTTTTTTTTGCGGTCACTGTGCTTTAAATATTTTCTTATGTCTCGGTAAAACCTTCAATGTGGAAATTTTAGGAATACAGGCCTGTCTTGTTTCACTTCACCCTACTGCTAAGATTTTATGTCAAAGTTAAAATAATGTTATGAAAATAGTTTTTTTTTTGTTTTGGTTTTTTGCAAAAATTGCAATTTTCACTTCAAGTAATGGCTATAAAATAACTGTCCTATCATTGATTATGTTTAAGTTCATTGTATATGCAAAGGCCAAAAAAAAAAAAAATAATAAAAATATTGGCCTTGAACGGACTTCTGTTGCCTTTTGGTAGTACCAGTGTTACGATCCTCTGCACTTTGGTTGAAATTGTCGCTCTGTTTTACAGTTTGTGTGTTTCAGTGTTAATTTGTGGATTCCTGTGTTGGTTTTACCGCGTTTTACTTGTGTTCTGGCTTTTAGTCATCAAGTTTTTCTTTACGATCTGTTTATTTTAGATCAGATATTTTCTCCTATTGGTTTTTCTACAAAACTGAGTTTAGTTTTCAGTGCTCTGCATTAATCTGTTAATTCAGCGGCGTCAACACTTTTTCTCTCCTGTTTTATCAATCTTCTACCTGCTCTTTCCATCCCCCCCTCCATGAGCGTTGCTTTGATTATGTCATCCATGTTTGAGAAATCCTTCGACCTCCTGTGGGAACCATTCGGCGGTGCCTAAACACTTGCTCTCACAAAGCTCCGCCTATTTCTACAAAGCTCCTCGTTGGAGCTCACAGAGCAGCCCTCTCTCTTAAATCCCCCACCCAGCTCCTCCAGACTAGCAGCAGCAATTAGCAGACACCTGGTGGAACTGCAGCTCAGCTGGGCTCATCATACTTCTCAGTGAAACACTCCTAAGAATGTTGCTAAAGGCGTAATGGAGAAAGGTTGTGGTGCTTACCTCCTGAAGGTGGAGGAAAGATGTGGGAAAGAGCATGGGTTTCTTAAAGAGACATACACCCAATTTCAAGGCATCAAATTGCAAAGTATTTTTTTTTTTTAACCGATGTTTTGTAGACACAGCATTTTTATAACTGAAGGTAATAGAGTTACTTGATTGTGCTGTAAAATTGCATTATGTGACATAACACTGTCCCTTTAATTGATACGTTTCACCTGATCCTGCCTGACTGCTAAACTACTTCTAACTTTCACATCAACCAATTGGCTAGTTTTTTTTTTGTTACTTGTTTTGAAGTTATAAGTATAAAAGCAAGTCAGTCTATAAGAACAATGAAGGCCTCAGTGTGACTTCTGAGTGTTTTTATGGAGATAGATAATAAAATTCACTGTGCTCTGAAGATATTTCAGAATGTGAGGCAAATCATATATTTAACAGAACTTTCTAAATTGATTTTGATAAAAAAAAAAAAAAAACCCAACAACTTTAAAAACAAAGTGTTAATTAAAAAATAGTTGGGTAACTACAAAGCAGCTTGTTACATACAAGTTCACAAGACTTGACAACTGAACTAAACTGACCAAGTTCATAATTACACAGATGAGCTGACTTTTCATTCCTTTCAGCTTCTTTTTGTTAAGTCCAGCGAGTTAGGCTTTGTGAAATGATGAACTGCGAACACACGTCAGCGTAATTCAGACAGAGTGTCTGCATGCGTACTCTATGTACTGCAGATTCCCCGTGCACGCTCCTTGTGGTCTGGCAGCAGCGGCTGCACGGCCAGAGTCACGCCCCCCCCCAGTGCAATGCTTGTGGGAATGCGGTGAGTTTGGTCGAGCCCAGCTCATAAAACACTGCGCCCTGGCACTGTCCTGCTTCCCCTGCAGACAGGGAAGCAGCGACCAATGGGGAAGCCACACAAGGCGGCCGATGTGGAGCGAGTCTCCCCGCCGCCGCCGCCGCCGTCCCACACATGTCGCAGCTCAGCTGACCCAGGGGTCGGGACCTTTTGGCCTGCGGCTGTGGCAGCATCCCGTCTCTGTGACCAGTTTTGTTTCAACTAAATGGGGAACAGTCCGCTTTTTATGCGAGATACTGCTGTTGTTTTCACATGACCTAGCAATTCACACGTCTTGGTAATCGATTACAGTTTTTTTTATCTTCAGCAGTCAGTGGAGCTTCTGAGTGTGACATAATCTCGATTTGGAATATGACAGATATAGTGCCTCGCAAAATTATTGCATTCCCTCGCAGTAATGTATTTCCTAGTCAGCTCATGTGGCATTTTGAATACTGAAGGTCTTTATGCAATAAGGTTTTTGTAAGGCTTTTACATATATATATATAAATTCTCCCCCACCCAGGTCCTTCAGACTAGCTAGCAACAATTAGCAAACACCTGGTGGAACTGCACATCTGCTGAGCTACTTCTCAGTGAAACGCTGGTAAAAACATTGTTAAAGGTTTAATAGAGGAGCGATGACATCCTAAAGGCGGATGTCATCACATAGAGAGCAGAAGTTTTTAAAGAGACAGGAACCCAATTTCAGGGTGTTAAATTACAAAGTAAAATTTCTTTTAAGTCATATTTGATACATATGCAATTTTTAGAGCAACTGAAGTTAACATTGTCACCTGACAACACAATAAAATGGTGCTATGTGCCTGGGAAACACAATTCTGCCCCCTTAAATTTAAGTGCCTTGTTGAAGGACACATCACTGTGGTTGATGGGGCTGCTGGAGTTGAACCTGCAACTCCCCACCTTTGTGTAGGCGAAAAGATTAAAGTTTTGTTTTTTTTTTAATAAAAAATTTGAAGTGTGGGTCTGTACTCTCTATCCTACCCCATTTACTTCTACTTCCCACTGGATTCATTGGTGGTTCCACACAAATGAATGTCATGCTCTTCAGATTTGTATTAATAAACAAAAAAGCAGACCAAAAAAAATTATTTTACTTATGCTTCAAAATTACCCACATAAAACCCCCCAAAAATTACTTTTAGAAAATCTACAAAAATCAAAAATAGTGAGTTCAACCAATTTTCTCCACACTTTAGTTTTGGTTAAAACGTAAAACTTTAGTTTTTCCTCATGACACATTTTTTTTAATTTAAAATTTTACCATCCTTTTAAAAAAATTCACAGAATCTCAAAACCTCACATCTACTAAAAACCGAGCTGTTGTAAGCGTTTCAGTATAAGGAAGCAGAAGCCGACTGAAAGTAGGTTGGAGCTTGTTTGTGTCCTTTTGTTCCTGTAGAGGTAGCAGAAGTGACTCTGCGGTTTGCTGATGGGTTACACTGCGAGTGAGGGTGGAAGTACCTCTGCCCCGTCAGTGCACTCTGCGGGCCAAGCTCCCACACTGTCACAAACACACACACATGCACACACACAAATGGTACGCCTGAAAGACGCTAATTAGAAGCAAAAGTAAATCAGCGGTTGTTGGATGCTTTATGCATCATTACAGCTCATGGAGAAGCTTTCTGCATGTGTAGATCATCCCTGACAGATCTCAGTTTCCATGAAGAGGCTAAATCTAGACCCTTACTGTACTCATACGTACAGTCACACGTGGTTCAAACAAGACGCTTTGTTTTCCCAAATCTACCTGGAATACATTTTTTTACAATCGTTTCTCGTGATACACTGGGTGATTCCGGATTTGTTTGGACGCCGTTTGCATCTGGTGGAGAAACGATGGCCTCTGCTGCCGGCTCCAAAGGGGAGGGGGGACTTCAACAATTCCCAGAGGTCCCAGAAACCCAGTCGGCTCCGGCGTTGTCCTTAGCCACGGCTGCATTCTCTTCTCTGGGCCGCTGCCATGCCCTCAAACCCTTGGAAGGTCTTCTTCCTGCAATAAATGTCATGGCGTTCACGCACAAGATAGATGATAGTTGCAGCCCTGAGCCAAATTAGATAATCTAAAATCGGCGGCAGCTTCTTCATGCACCTTTCGTCTTGCTGTGATCGGTCTTGCTGCCTTCCCCTCCCCTCACTCCGCAGTGAGTAGGAGTGTAGTGTAGTCGGCAGCACAGAATCTGTGCAGACGTGTCTGAGTGATGCCGTTTCTGTCGTATTTGCATGATTTGTAAATGAGGGCCGTAAATAACGTCTGTATATGAAGGATCCATTTTGGGTCTTGGTTATTTACTGCATCATACGGTAAATAGATATTTTCCAATTCCTTAACTTGTGCTTTGCATAGAAAGACATAATGAGCTTCAACTGCTCTAAAGAAGAATATTTAAATATTTGTAATTTAGAATACAAAATCTCCTTTCAGCTGCATTCAGTTTCTCCCCTGTTATATTATCAAATTTGACACATTAATGAATCAAACAATACACTGTTTTAGGCATATCATAGTTAAAAGTAAAAGTAGTGTATTAATCCCAGTTCTTGAAATATCTTGATTTTTAAAAGGTCCATTGTAAAGTCAAATAGAAATAGAAATAGAAAACAAAATGCTTAAATATACATCTTTATGATGGAAAACTGGATAGTTATTTGTGTTGGGTAACTTCTGTTTAAATCAAATATTGAATTTTATTTTCAGTTTCCCTTTTTTATGCATCATCTCAGTACATATTTTAGACAGAAGTACAATTTGACTCCAACAATCACATTTTGAATAGTTTAGGATTATTTCCAAAATTATAAAACCTGAGTTAATTTGAAGTGAGTGAGGTCTTTTGTTTTGTTTTTACAATTGACGGTTTATTGTTAATTCAGTGTCTAACTGAGATGCAGGGAAAAAAAATTTATTAGTGGGGATTTTTTTTTTTTTGGCTTTTCCTGTCATTTTCTGTAGCCGGTATTTATTCAAGTTGATATTTACAAAGTGAGAATGAGGCAACGAAAAGCTTCTCTACATGTCCAGGCTAGTCTTAAAGCGGCCACGCTGTGAAAAACGTCCTTTACAGATTTCTTCTGCTTTTGCCTTTCCCCCCCCCCCGACACGTTTCAGATTGTCAGAAATGTTTAAATATCAAAGTTGACCTGATTCAAAATTCAGTTTTCAAATTATGATTCTGTTTAAAAAAAGACAAAAAAAAAAGAGCTTCTCCAAACAATATGGCAGTATGTTTACAGTAATTACAGCCTGTATCAGTAGTCATGCCACACTTGGTAGCCAGAGCTGCAATATGGTCATGACAGCTGGTAATTAGTCCGTGACACCATTGTTTTGGTGAAACTTTGGCGCACTCTTATTGGCAATGTTGTTTTAATTCAGCCGCGTCAGAAGGTTTTCCAACATAAATTACTTTTCCACGACAACAGCATCTCAAACGAATTCAACTCAGGACTTCAACCAGGGCATTCAAAAAGAACGGACAACAGTTCGTATCGTTGTCCGTCAGCATAACCCAAATGAACTTGAGCCTAATGTTTACGGCCAGACATTCTTCTTCAGGATATTTTGGTTGAGATCATAATTCAGGGTTTCATTAATCATTGCACATTGTTATGTTCCTGAAGCAGCAACGCAACTCCAGGCCACAACACTATCAACACCATGACTGACTGTAGGATTGATGTTCGTTTTCTGCGCAGTTTTGAGCCAGATGTGATGAGACACACACCTTCCAGTTCCACTCTTGTCCCATCAACTCAAAGAATATCTTCCTAAAAGCTTTGTGGGTCAACATGAAGTCCTAATGTGAAACAACTTGACCAATGTTGACCGAAAACACCAATGTCTCTTTGGTTGACATTGGTTTTCAACAACATGTTTTCTCGAGTCTCTCATTCCTTAAGTAATTTATGTTCCCGGCACTTTTTTGACCTCATGGATGAATTGTTGATGTGATCCTGAGGTAACTTTTAAAGCCCGATTCGTCCTGGGAAGGTTCACCTCTATTCTTTGTTTTCTCCATTTGTGCCCAATGGAAAGCTATTTAACGAAACACGTTAAATAGCTTTCCGAACAGTTTTCTTCAAATTTGTTTCTCATCTGTTTTTGAATTTCTTTAACCCCGGGCATGGGTTGTTGCTTTTTGAGACATTTACACAGATAACTCATGATTTAACAAGGAAGTTGATGACTTTTTCACATAAGACCAGATCAGCTTGCATGGCTTACCCCCCCACCCCCCCAGTAAACAAAATCATCATCTGAAAACTGCATTTGCCGTTTTGATTTTTGAAGACGACATAAATATGGGGCCAAAATTTTTTTTTCACAAGATGTGTTGCTGTTTAAAAGATTTTATAAAAGCGGATTGCCAACTTTTGCCAATGGAATGCGGCGGCTTTAACCTTTGCAAAGAAGTCGGCAAGACACCACAAGAAACTGTGTAGACGGGCTTAATTTTAAAAATAAATAGCAGAAACATTCGATGTGACTCTTAAGTTCATAAATCAAGCAGCAGTCTGTTATATCTGTGTGTTTTCAAGTAAAGGGAAGCAGTGCAACCTTTCTGCCATTTATATCCGATTGTGTCTGCTCGTTTATCTTCGTTCGCAGTTGGTGACCTGTTTTTGCCTCTCTGTGGTTTTTCTGTTAATTCTGTGCTCGCGCTTCCACGGCAGCAAGCCACACATACGCGCGCACACGCACACGTGTGCGCATTATGATCTACACTTCCACTGACTTTATATCCCTGCACCTCTCCAATAAAAATACACTTTTCTCGAAGAAGCGGTTCAGCATCAATGGAAACACATGTGCTTTGGCCGGGACGCGCACTTCCCATTCAGCCTTCTCACAGTTTCACAAACAGTGATTGAATCTTGAATGGATGTGATTATGATCTGCTGTCAGAGTCTGGGGCCAGATCACACAGATGAAGGTGTGTGTGTGCCAAGCCAGCTGCTGTTGGCCACGAACAGGCCTTGGCTAAAGCTGCTGGCCTTTCAAACAGACCTTATCTTTTCCACATATCGAAAACTCAAAGCCGCTGGATCACAGCACTTTGGCTCTCCACAACGTAACAATTTTCCACCTGTACGCATGTATTACAGACACACACCGGCTTCTGCGAAGGAGAAAAAAAAACAACAAATAAAAGTCCTGCCAGAAATTGATTAAATGATTTAAGCGCCTTAAAATTTTACAGTGGCTTGCAGGAGTTTGTGAACTTCTCTGACTTTTTCATGTTTTGTCAATTTACAACCAATAACGTCGATGTCTGTATTAGAGGTGGGGGATATGAATTTATTGTTTTATCACAATATTTTGTGGTACTATAACAATGAAATAACTATTTATCAGAACTTTTTTTAGAGAACTTTATGACTGTAACTGTGTGCCACATCAATTATAGCATCGCAAACACAAATACTGCTCTTGGAAGTCATTGCCATATGTAAATTTATTGATACAAATCACATAAAGAAGTGTGATTTCTATCACTAAATTGCACACATTTAAAATTTTTTGATGCTTTCATTGAACACTGGATGTAGGGAGTTGGTTGTGTGAACAAACTTTTGCCTAATAACAGAAGGCTGTTAGCACACTGCTAGCGGATGTTTAGTGTAACACGGAGCAGAGGTCGTTGTTTCTCCCTACATCCAGTGGGTGGCGCAGGTTGCTACAATCGATAGTAGCCACACAGGCACCCCCGCTGGAAGGAAACAATGACCACTCACTTCAAAATTAAAGATACTCTTCATCCAAGATTGAACAGCCAACAACATACATACATCTTAAACTAATTTGAACCTTAAAAAAAATTAAAACAATAACCTAAATTTCAAACGGGATTAGCAAACAGTACGGCTAAAGCAGAGGGTTCTTCTTACCACTCCCACTTTTTCTTTGCATCTTGCATAGCAGACATAACTCTTGCGACTAGAGTAAAGTCCCAAGTTCAACTCAAAAACGACTCGAAGTCCTTTCTTTTGTTTTTTAACAATTTTCCAATTATGCTAAATGTTGATAATAGACAACCACCTCAGTTAGCATCTCGCAGCGGATTGCAGCTTTTAAGATGAAGCTTACTTACTTCAAATTACAATCTACTCTTGTGCTCTCGCTACGACCTCCTTTAATGGAAGAGGTGAGTGGAACTGTCATATTTATTATGGGTCCCATATGAATTTGTCCCCACCACCTCATTCAGAGGCTGACAGTGGACCTCAGCATTCCTGGAGCACACACTCTTCACGCTTGAACTGTCTGTCCAGCTTTCATCTGAGGGAGACACCTTTTCTTAGCATTAAAGATTAAACAATGGAGAAACCTTCTTTGCAGTCATCAAAACGTCAATGAGTTTTGAACTTCATATCTCAAGATAGAAAAAAGCTTTTAAAAACAGTCTATGAAGATTGTTCTTTGAATGTTTACGAAATAAACTTGCCAGCTCCTTAAAATCTTACACTTAAATGTTAAACAATTTAAAATCTTTTAATTTTTGTGTGCTGAAACCATTAAATCAAATTTAGCAGAAGCGATCCTCTCAATAAATAAATGTTACATTTATATATCTGTGATCTGTGTTAAAATATTAGCATTTATGGGCCCCTGAAGGCCTGCAGGGCCTGATGGAGCCGCTGACTTAATTCGGATTAAACAGATGTGCAAATAATTAATATTCATTTTAATTGCATTTTTGGATTTGTTGTTTTTAAGACTAGTTGTGGGTTTAAATAGCATTTCACTGGCGATGTTTTCCTGCAACACATAATTACCCAGTTTTTACTTTTCCTGTCCATTTAACATCTTTTAATACAAAAACACGGTGGACCACCTCTGCGCCCCAACCACCGGGCTTAGCAAGTTTTCTGCGGGAAACCCTGCACCCCACAATTCACATGGCAGCTTCTGATCCAAACTTTGTTCTGGTAAAAAAAAAAATTATCAAATTTTATGGCTGATTTTTGTTCAGATATTTACAAAATCGTTCAGTGTTGTTACGGTAGAATTTTACATTAGTTAGTAACTGTAGAGATTTACCACGCTGCCAAACATGACGTACACATATGTGGACAGAAGGACTAAGTGTCATAAGTTTTGTTGAAGATGTCCACAAATGTGGATAATGAGAATTAGTTTTGTAGAAAATGTTTGTGTAATCATAAAGAATCTAAACAAAATGTGAGAATAAAATTATATTTTGGGATGATTTTAGTAGCTTACTCTATTATAAGCAGATATAGCATTTTTGTATATAAATGTACAAATATTTTTACTAGATTTTTCTGGGGTGTTTTTTTTTTCCAGAATGCTAGTCTCTGTCAAAAGTAATGGGGCTACTGGGATTAAATGGTGGTAACATCTCAAAGGTTAAAGATCTGGAATCTGGGTTTGGAAGGCTTGGTGACAGATCATTTGTCTCAGATTCTGCATCCAAGGTTTACCGAGATTGGATCTTCACAGCTATCCAAAGTGTGGAATGCATTATGACAAAGTAGATGTAGGTTGCTGGTGTAGTATGAAGAATCGGGTCACTGAAGCTGTGCAGAGGCTACCAACTGACAAAATTTCGAAAACACTTTACGTAAGCAGACATTCGGTGCGATGTCACGATCGACTTTTATACCAATAGAGCGATATTTGTAGGCATGAGGGTGAGTTAAAAATTGTTTAGGGGGTCAAAAATCCTCTCCATGTTTCACTCTTAACAGAGTGGAAATTTGTTGGGGCCTGCCATAGCAATGCACAGGGAGAACAATCTCGGGGTGGATTTTTGACTCCTTAAACAAATTTGAACTCGCCCTCACACCTACAGAAATTGCTCTATTGATATGAAAATTGATCATGACATCAGACTTAATGCCGGCTTCCGTAAAATGTTTTTTAAATTTCTCTAGGGCTTACTGTCAAAGTGCTTCACAGCGAACTGATGTCAAAGGGAAAACTCAGGCTCCCAGCCATTCATTTTCATCCTTTTCTAAAAAATTCCAGAGCTCCGCGCAGAGCTACAGACATGGTGGAACTACAGAAGAGGGCTGAGCACAATGTCAGAACTACCGAGATGACAGAACTCTGTTACTACAGAGGAGGCCTGAGAGGAAACTGACAATTACTTTGGACTGTCGTGCGACACATACCCTCTAAAATAAAAACCTTCGCTGTTTCGGCTTTATATAACTGGTTCAACCCAACCACTGTTGGTTGAATCCATGGGATTAGTGTGGCCCTTTAAAATGAAGCTTACTGAAAATTTCAAAATTAAAACCTCAATATTCCCCCCAGGTGGTGCACTAATATTAGCCTTTACCTTAAAGTAAGTATTTTAGCTATTTCTTCCTCACAGGTTAGTGCAATAACATTAGCAAAACCATTAGGAGAGCTCTGCCCCACACTAGTTTGACTACCGCTTTCTTCTGCTTTTTTTTTCTCCATTTTATGCTGTGTTCGGCTCTTTCTCGCATACTCTGCAGCAATCATTCTGCAGATTTGCATTCTCACGGCTGTTTCGCTAGGAACAGCAATTTTTCTAGTTGGAATTTGTCGCGACAAATCAAATGTCATTGTAGGAAATTTATCATATTGCTTATAATTTATCTTTTATAAATTCCTTTTCATAAGAATTCTGACTTATTGAATTTCTGTCAATGGTGTTTTAAAACCCCCTAAACTGTCCGTATATTCTGAATTCATAGCTTTGCTATTTCCCCACTGTTTGTTCAATGAAAGCATCAATGAATACCAATAAATTTTGTTGGATTATGGCTTAAAGTCCAACATAATATAAAATAACTTATCACATTTTAACATAACTCATATTACTTCATAGAAGTGCTATGCAGAGGATCACGTGTGAATTTGTTTGCAAAAGTGTATTGTAAAACTATGCGGTTATTCACCTTCTGATGGGGGGGGGGGAAACATTGAACACGATCTTATTTCTAACCATCAGTTGGTTTGTGTGGGAGCAGAATTTATTTTTTTTTTTCAGTTTGACCTGCTTGTCTTCAAAAAGACAATGAAAGCCACTTGAAAGAAACGCTGTGACAAACTGATCTGTAGCAGCTTTTAGAAAGACTCGCCGCCACTAAGCATTTCCTGGTACAGAACTTGTCCCATTTTTGAGACGCCAAAAATTATCAAAACGCACTTTGTTCGTAATTTAAATATTGGCAGCAACGTGGGCTGTCGTTTAAAAAAAAAAAAAAAATTACAAGTGCACAACCGAAAGTCTGCCCTCCGTGTTCTTTGGGGACAAGTGTGAGTCGTTGCACAGGAAGCTGATGATTGCCATTATCACTCACCGCAGATGGCAAAGGGTGGGGGCAGTGGTGTGTCAGTGAGTAGCAGCACCTTCACAGCTGTTTCCAGGGTTACCTTTTGTCGTCAGCAGGCATGCAGAAGCGGTGCTCTGACAAAGACAAGGCCAGCTTCTCAAAATGAGTGGGACTGACATTGGAAAACCCTTGTAATGCGTCTTTTTTTTTTTTTTTTTGTCTGGAAATATTTGTGCATTTGGGCTGCCTTTCTTCCATCTATTTATCGGTTTTCTAAAAAAAAAACGAAACATTTCCACTAATCCTTGTGTGCCGGCATTAGTAACTGTTAGTTTTTTATGTAGCTAATGAAGACGTACCCTAAGTTTCAGTGCCTTAGTATTCATAGTCTATTGAGTCATGGCAATAAGAAAAAAAATATCGGTGTGATTATGTTTTTCCATTGTGTTTAACGAAGTCAAACAGAAAAAGTCTGAAATATATTTTAAAAATCTATAAAGTAAAATATCCTCATGTCATGTTGCATTATCATAGAGAAGTTTAAAGTCTAATCCCAGACCAAGTGAGTTTGTCAAGAAAGCGACAACTGTTCCAGAAATCATGTCATGTTTACGAAGAGGAAAAATTAATTGAAGTAGCAAAGGCATGGATTAGTTTTTCAGCATCACTCCTGGACAGCAGCGCCGGAATATTTCAGCAATATTCCGGAGATGAAAAGGAGGACATCCTAGCAAACAATTTAATGTGGAATTTAAATGACTTTTCTCGGTCGTATCGGTCTTTAAGCAGCAACGAAGCCGCTGGGGATTAAATACAATCAGCCAATTAGGAACTTGGAAAAGCATCACATCACCGTCACTTCCTCAAAAAATTAATCAAGATTAAAAAGTGGAGACCGTATAGTACTGGTTCAGTAACTGGTGGAGCATCCAGTTACTGATATCTTTGGCTTTTTAAGACATGTTTTATATTTGTTCTTCAGTTTTTCTGTAAAGCAAAACGAATGTCCTAGAGCCCGGTGTATCAGTTATAAGTTAGGATATAAATGCTTAAGTGTACAATATTTCTTAATAATCACCACTTAAAATAAACCAACAAACTAAACACAAACTCACATTCGTTTATCTGTAAGAATTTAGAAGGACCACCTAAACTCAGACGATTTTTTTTTTTTTTTTTATCTGGTGAGTGTATTGTTGGGATTCAAACTCAGGACCACCTGTTAAAAAAAATTAAACAGATAAATATAGCATATATTCTGATAAAGACATAGCAATGTAAAAAAAATAATTAATTAGAACACAAAATAAACAATTACGCTGAATTACATTGCAACGTGTCTTTTTGGGAACTTATTTGGACAGGTATTCATTCAGACATAAAAACAGCAGCTCTGAAATACAGGTAAAATTGTTCAATTTTAGTCAGATGAAGCGAAATAGAAAGTTCCCCATAAAACTGAAATTCAGTTTGTAGGAAAAGCTTTTGAGCGTGGCCATGATGGCATAAGGTCTGAATATGAAAGTAGAAATCTTACAGCCATTAGCATGTGTCTGTACTTTGGTGTGAAAGCTTCGAGGATAGTGAAAAGGCACGGATGAATTTGATATCGCTAAGTATCAATGACAGGTTATCTGAAATAAACCAAATTCAGTGGAATGGAAATATAGATCTGCTCATTAGATTTGAAACATATTACCTCCTGAGTCCACCTCTGCTGCGTGCGAGCGTCGTTCTTCTGCGGGCAGCGCTAAACCTAGCAGAGGGATTAGCAGCTGTCTGTGGGATAAACATCTCACCGCTCGCGCTAACATTAAAGTGCCAGACCTGCTCGAGGGCGTGTGTGTATACAGGCGCCAAAGTACGTGTGTATAATCTATAGAAACACTCTTGTGTTGTGTTGATACTAAAGATGATTTATGGGCAACTCAGCAGAGGCTACTGTATATTGTTTTAATCCTTCCTGCTCTGGGTCAATGCCTTGTTAACGTCTGTCTGTATGACTCTGCATATTAAAGACGCCCATTAGCGGGTGACTAATGGCCCACTCTCCGTGCCCGAGGCTGCTGCTCTCTGAAGGAGCTGTTTGTCTGTGTAAAGGTGTGTGTCGCTCTGCTTCACGTTAAGCCTTACGATTTCACAGGAGGGTACTTTGTGTTGTTAAAGCTGCAGTATGTAACTTTTTTTTAAGTGTTTTTTTTTTTTTACATATTTGTTAAAACTGTCGTCATGTCGTGACAGAATGTTATGAGACATAATCTGTGAAAAAAATTGAGCTTCTCCACCTCCGTCCTGAGCTGCTGTTGCCGTATGAAGAAATTCCCCGCCCCTGACCAAAAACAACCATTCAGAGCCAGGTGGAGGGTCTTGGTGCTGTCAGTCATCCTCATGTACTCGCTGCTGAATGTGGCAGAGAAACAGCTGAACGTCATCGGAAAACTGTTTATTCACCGTTAGCGGTGAGTATGCTAACCAACCTGGGCTTTCATGACAAGCTCTGCTATCTGCAGCTCAACATAGAGGAAAAAAAGACAAATGATTGACATCTCTAAGACCCGCCTCCTGGCCCTGATTGGTTGTTTCTATGTAGCACTGGCAGAGATTGATTTTTTTATTTTTTATTTTTTCAGAAATGATCTGTCTCATACCAAACTGTCACAACATAGTGACAGTTTCAACAAATATGTTATAAACCTTATTCAGCATCAAGATTTGTCATTACCTCTGACATACTTGTTTACATTAATTGCTGTTGAAAAGTGTGGCATTGCGAGCTTTGACAATGGTTTTCATATTAAAAAAAGAAATACCACTAAATAGATGTGCAGATAGTGTAACGTAAAATTCATTCAGGCTATTAAAAATATTTATTTTCTGGAAAACGTTGAGGAATAATAGCACCTGCTACTTTCATCACTTACCGCTCTAGCGAATGTGACAGCTTTCAGTCGTTTCTCTTTAAACACGTTACGATTCTGTTTGTCTTCGTTCTGTAATTTATTCTCCTCTTTCGTCCTGAAAACGATTCAGCTTCCCTGAGGTTCTTCGGTTCCTCTCGCACCATTTCTATTCAACTTTTTGTAACTATTTTTACTTTTACTGAACTACACTGTCAACAGATGTTAACTCCTTACTGAAAAATCTACCAAGAAAAATATATCACTCTGTGTCAGCATCCCTCATCATAATTATTAGGCAATATACCTGCGCTAGGTTATGAAGAACACGTTGACGATGTGCCTAGTATATCATCTAGGGTACATTCTGTCCTTTGCTGTTCTGTTACTTAGCAATCTCCTCTGTTTGTTTTCCTCATTTTCTTTAGCTTCATAAACTAGCCTTCATATAGTAAGAGAGCGATTCGTCAGTTGCCGTTGTCGTTATGTCCACTATTAATTTAGTACTGCTTTTTGATTTAGGCACAGCAACCCGAGATTGAGTGCATTTAAGTACTTAATGATGCTCTTGTATTTATTAAATGTCAGTGACGCAAATTGGATAAGCTGATCAAAACCTGTCAAGAATTGTTCTTCGTCAAAAAGCTTTGCTGTGTTTCCCCCCCCCTTTAAGGGCTTTCTTTTTTTATAAAAGTAAGTAAGTTGTCGTTAAATTAAATTGAGATTGTGATTTTACGGTATAATAAATTGTGACTGAATAGTCAGTGGAATAGTCAGTTTTACGTCATCTAAATAAGCAAGAACTCATAAGCTCAAATCACTTGTGGAACCTTATATTCATAAAAAAAAAGAAAATTCAAAATCTACAAATACACAGTGAAACACCTCAGATAATATTTCTATAATGCTTAATTTACAGTAGTAAGCGCCTCATAGGCCAGCACATCTTTTTTTCAGGTGGGTTATTCGTATTAGCAGTAATTCTTACCAGAGCAAGGTCAGATTTTCGTTTATTCTGCCATATTTTCAATTTTGTTCATCGGATGTAGAAATATGTGTTGTAAATGTAACTATAAAATGGAAATTTTGTATATTTTTCACGTTTATAATCCTAATTTATCACTTTTACCATTTCATGATTTTTGTTGCTGTTTTATATATATATAGATATATACCTATATATATGTATAGATATATATCTATATATAGATATATAGATATATATATAAATTTGCATCACCTGTTTTAGTCCTGTGATAGATCAAATAAAATAAAGTAGCTCATATACTATGTTTCTATTTTATTTTCTTCAAGATCAACAAAAATTTTAACTTTATGTTTTCAAACCAAACATTTGAGATCAATATCATGTCTAACATCATATTGCCAAATTTATGCATTACTGAGCATTAATACTGCGACATGTATTGTATTGAATTAGACTGAACTGGACACCATTGTTTAGACTGTCAATCTGTCTGTACGACTGGACTGGCAAGTGCATGTGAACTGATGTGAAACATGTTTTTCTCAGGAAGAAGCTTGAGTTGGTATTTGTTGTAAATTGATATTCAGAAATTTTGTTAAATTGACTTTTCTAAAGATGACGCTTATGTTGAAATAGAAATTCAGTAACTTTGCCCTTCGTGCTACTTTTAAAAGTCGACCTATATAACTACACAAACGTGCACTTCAACAGGCTGTCAGCAGAGGGCAGACTCTTCCTGTAACAGGAGGGATAAACACAGTGACACTGAGTGGCACGTTTAAACGAAGACATTTAATTAATTTCAGATTTGACAGCTTTCTGTTCTCCATCTTCTTGGTTTTGTGTCACCCTATCAAACTGCTGCTCAGACTCTTTTGTTTTGATATTTTCTTTAATAATGTGTTCATCTTCTCTCTTTTCGAGATGTAAAAGGCATTTTGTGTGAGTGTGCGTGTCTTGTCTGGTCTCACTGACAGCGTCTGGAATCCAACCAATCGGAAGATGAGAGTCAAGTCCAGAGAGGGCTTAGAGGCCATGAGAAAGACTCGTCCAGCACTCCAACACTCGCCGTCCTCCTCCTGGCCTGCGCTACTCTCACCCCGCCGACCCGCTGACACACAACCACACGCACTCACATACACACACAGTGTGCCTTTCTATCTTCACAAGCACAGTGCGTTGACTCATATTTATTTTTCATTCATTTCTATAGCCTAACCTGGACATTCACTCTAAACCTGATCTAAATTCAATCAACACCTTTGTCCTAAACTCCACCCATATTCTCAAACAGCACTTCTCCATATGGGGCCCAGGCTTTGGCACCATAAGGAGCATTAGCTTCTCCCAACATATGATTTTGTTGGTACCAGGTCTTACGTGTGTATCAAATACAAGTACGTACACACACACAGTCTTTGTCTGTCACATATGCTGAACACAAACACGTTCTGATCCACCGGAGCGGGGTTACAGTGACTAATCTTGAGACAAAAGCAGATCCTCTATTACAGATTTCCACAGCAGAGGTGTTAAATGTAAAAATAAGCACTTTGGGTTGATCAAGCAAAAGTCTGACAGTTTGTCCATGCAAATGAGTCACAGTCCAGACCCTGCCGATTTCCCAGGGTCAAGTTCCCCATCTCAGTATAGTTCTGAAGCGACACCACAAATGCATTTTCTCATGTGCTCATTTCTCCTGCGGCGACATGGTCTAGTTAAAGTTTTTTTCCAGTTTGTCTTCATTAATTCTGAATCTGATGGATTTCTGTTGGGCTGTGCGTGTCAGCCACCTTGGAGCCTCTCAAGACTTTACAAACTCCGTAATATAACAGAATCCTACCTGTTTTATGCACTGGTGTGCCACTTTTTACAAGCTTGCATATCTTTTTGGCCTTCAATTGCATAAAAATTGTGAAATAAAAACATTGTACATTTTTCTACTCCAATGTGGTGTTTATGTGTGCCTTGACCTGCATGTGAACCTTAACCTTGGTGCACTGGTGTTTCAAGAGTGCTGCCACATAAGGCAGAAGTGAAACTTGTGGGTGTGTGGCTTTGAGTCGACCTGATGTGTGCATGAGTGTGTGTGTATTTCCAACCATGTGCCTATAGACGTGTGTCTTTTCATACCCATATTTGAACAGACTGTCTTCTGCTGCACTTCTGACGCCTGCCTCTCTTTTTGTTCTCCAAATTTCTCTCATTTAGTCTCTTTGTGGCGGGCATGTTCTCGTTCGTTGTGGTCACACATACGCGGCACTTTTGCAGTCATACTGGGGCTAAAAGTCATAAGCACACACTTTCATACACACGCCGGCAGGTCGGCACGTACTCAACCTGCTTTGTGCACGTACTATACTTTGCCCCCTTTCTGGTAGCAACCACTCTGTGCATGGGAAATCTCATGTGTCCAATTTCACATGGTGAGATATTTTCTCTTAGTGGAAGTGATTATGAAACTGAGCTCTCTTTTATGCTCTCAAAATGCTTCACGTTTTGTGTCTATTGTCTCCTGAAAGATAAATGCTTGTCCTCGTGGTGCGCAGGAACTAACATGTCTACTGACCACTGTCAATCTGATAGGGTGAACAGTGTGCAATGCAAACTGACGAGTGTGAGAGCAACTGTTTGGCAGTTTTTCACAAGTCATGTATAGAAGATTATCTTGTTGCGAAACCTTAACACCAGAGTAACGTGGAGACGGCAGAAGAGTTGACTGAAACACGTCGTATGAATGACTGTCACCCGAGTTTTTCGAATTTCCACTGAGAAACTTATTGAAATCTGTAGTACGGTGGCAGCTGCAGTTCAGTTGATTTCATGGTGCATGAACAAGTATTTTCTCAAAGAAAACGTTTACATTAAAAAGAGACATTAAAGAAAAGATTTTAAAGCTAATCAGGTAAATTTTATCTCTGGTTTGAAATTGTGCGATGGGATTTCAAATATTTAAATAAATTTGTGAGCCAAGTTATTATCAGTGCTGGATTAGAGAGTGAAGAAGTTTTTGTGAATGAAGAAAGTGACACCTCAGCCTTTTAAAAAGATAGGAGTGTGCATTTGCAAAAAAAAAAGAGCAAAAACATTGAACCTACTTACATGTTATACTGCCATTCATACCAGAGTTTAAAGTCAACAGACTTGGAATGGTGTGGAAGTTGTTCCTGATGTTAAAGCATTTGATTTACATTTAGTTATAATTGTTACTCTTATTATTTTATCATATATATTTTTGTATTATTTTTCTCTTTTCACCGACTTATTCTCTTGCGTGATCGTTTTTGCACAACACTTTGGTGCAGTTTTAAACCTGTTTTTAAAAGTGCTATATAAATACATTTGACATTGACTTTGAAAAACTCTTCTTTCTCTAAAGTTCTTTTGTACCTGTATTTTTTTTATAGTTTCAGTTTGCAAGGTTAAAAAAAAGTGTTTTTGAAGGTGGCTTTAAATAAATTGTGTTACTGTTTTCACAAAGTTGGCATTTTTACAGAGGGGCTTTTATTTTCTTGCAATTCTGTAACATTATTTACTCTTGGGAAAAGGGCAAGATCACATCAAATCAACATCCCCATTTGTTACTCAGAAAAGTCTTATCATGATTAAAAGCATGTGATCCAAAGCAGCGCCATTCTTCATCTTCCACCAAGTCATTTTGATCCAGAAGGAAAGGCATGAGAATTCCACAGAAAGATACAAAGTCGGGGTCTGGAAGTGAATGGCCAGCCTTTTATTCTCTGTATGAATCCAGCTGAGAGTGATTCAGTCTCTGATTGACTTACCAGTGAAGGCCCCTCTCAGTTTTCTGCTGCCCTGCCAAGAACCACCAACCTCTCTGTCTTTCCTGGCTTTAGCCCGTACCCAGGGGCAGCACAAATTAGACCCAGGGGGTCACCAAGGGGTCAGAGGGATCAAGGGAGAACTAGCATGCGTGTGGATGGCAATGTCAAGGGAGACAGAGAGAGAGAGAGAGACAAAGCAAGGGAAGGTGGGAGAGAACTCAGGAGGCCTTTAGAGAGGAAGGATTTCCAGCAAATTGAATGAAACACTGTGTGATTCAGGCCCCAGACGAGGGCGGGGGTAGGTGTGGGGGAGTGGGCAAGAGGGCAAAAGGATGGAGGAGGAAAGGATGAGTTAAGGGGAATTGTCAGTAAGGAGGGAGTAGGGGAGAGGTTGAGGGGAAGGCTGACAGATGCCACAGTCCAGGCCCAGAGCACAGGAAGTCATCAGTATCCGGCTGTTGCCAGCTCCTATAGTCCATCCCAGAGCCGAGTCAGAGTCTTTAGCTTACTTTGAATGAAACTGTACCCAGTCAGCACCGCCTTAAACCATTATGTCACATCATGACACTGCTGTGGCACGACCAAATCAGTACACTCATAATGTTTCTGATTAGCCTGTCCTTTTTTTATTACTCATTAAGCAGAGAGGTACATCTTGAGCCAGAATAGCTCCATTTACAGTTTAGAAATGACACTTTTGAGCTTAATACTTGATTAAGCACAGCTTCATTTTTATGTTGCAGAGGCACACTGTCTTTAACTTTGTGCGTCCGCTTTGGCAAGCTTGCGTACAAACATCCTTTTCTCTTTTAAATGTGGAAGTATGCAAATGTTTGTGTGGCAGGCCGATGATCACAAAGCATACTAATATCTACAGACGTAAATATCAACATCATGAATGCCAAAGAAGGTAATCTCTTTATTTATTTTCTATTTAATTATTGTTTTTCCAGAAAGTCCCTTGAGATAAAATCTCTTTTTTTTGAAGGAGACCTGGCCAAGAGGCACACTGGTGTACATTGCACAAACAACTGCTTCCTACTGTACATTGTAAGAGTATTTATACATTTATACAGCGGTGTGTCTGTTCTTCAATCAGTCTAAAAAGCGCACATCAACCCCTCTGCTCACTGAACTCCTCAATCTACTCAAAGCCACCCGCATCAAATTCAAGTCACTGATGATGTGAAAGACTTTGAATTACCTTGATGTTGAGATGTGCGATACAAATAGACTTGCCTTGCCTTGTTGGTATTCAGTGAAACGGCTCCCATCTCCTTGAAAGTTTCCCCTTAAGGCTTATGTCATGCATTGGTCATTTTGGTCGCCAAGGGACTGTTGGTTAGCAGTGACTACACCGTAATCAAGACGATACAAATTATTTTCTAGTGTCATTTCACAACTACTGAGAACTATTAGTACAAGATTGTTCTTGCCTATTAAAGACAGCTGTTCAGACCTCACCTCCAACCATAGTACCTACCCTGTACATTTAGCACTTCCTTCTATTCCAGGTCTTTATTTCTACACTTGCTACCGCTTAGAAAGCCTAACTAATGGTCTTCCTTAGCTTGTTGTTTGCTCAAATATTAACTGCATTATTACAACCTCATTTGCATGTCACTTAGCAGTTGCTAAGTGCATAAACGTAAACCACTTCAAGCTTGTGATATTTTGTCAGATGAAGACAGCAAACCTAGATGTATAATTTATTGGGTTTTATGGAACAAACCAACACAAAATGATGGGTAATTGTAAAGTTCAAGGATAATTACACATTTTTTTTTTACATTTCTTTGTAATAAATGAAAAATGTAGACAATGTCGCTGACATTGTCTAAGGTTGACTCTATGTGAAACATTTTTGAGATTTGTGTTTGTTTAAAAAGAAAAAAAGAAAAGCTTTAAACCATGCATCGATTTCCTTCCACTTTTCAATTATGCACTTATTTGTGTTAGTTTCTAACACATGTCTATAAAACACATCACAGCTTGTGGTTGGAACATGACAAAATGAAAAGAAAAAAAAAAGTTTGTGGCTTTAAATACCTTTTGCAAATTTGAAATAAGTCCATACCTTATTTTCTAACTGTACTTGCTGGTAGTTGCATTGAGTTACTTTTCTTGAGTGTAATGTTAAAGCCATGTGAGTGGAAAAATAAAAGTCAGTTGTTAGGGTCAGGAGTGGGTGTGCATGTGAGTGTGTGTCAAAGTGTTGGAAATTGATGGGGATGAACAAGAAAGTAGTGGTGAATGTATGTGTGCGTGTGTGTGGGCGTGGGTGTGCGTGCGTGTGTGTGTGTGTGTGTGTGTGTCAGGGAGTAAATCATACTTTGGCAAGGAAATGCTTTCTTGTGCCAGAGACGTCTGCTCATCTCATTGCCCACTCACTCACTCACACACACACGTACACGCACGTACACACACATAAAATCACTACAACCCCTTTATTAAGCCCACTTCCTTTGCATAGGGCATGGGAACTCCCCCGATCCCTCTCCTCCCACTCTTCCCTCTTCCTCAACATCATCCCTGTCCTCTTGCTCACCCTTTCTCCTCTTGTCCTCTCCTCTGCTCTCCCCCTTCTCCTTCGTCTCTCTTCAGAACGCCCTCACCTTGTCCTGCCCTCGTCCCGTCGCTCTCCCCGGTGCCCCTCTTCTATCCCCTCACGGCCCTCCTCCCGGGCTTCGAGTGTCTTCACCTCCGCTCCTTTCTTTTTCCTTTTTTTTTATTTCCTGCCTCCATCTGTGCCCAATTTATCTCGAGCGCGGCCTGTGTTTTTTCCCTGATAATTTGTTTTTGATTCCCCAGAATTAGAAAAGCGTCGCGCGCACTCTGGCAGGCACGCGCGCTCACACACACATGCGCTAGCACACGCGTACGCACACATTTTTTATTGTATTATTCTATAAAAGTTCCTATAAATCACTGGTTATTAATCGGCCCCAGACGGCCGCCCCCTTCTTTTTTCTCCCCCTCCCTCCCCACAACCTCCCAGCACAAACACAGACCAGATGCATAGGAAATGGGATGGCAAAAAGGGCACCCAAGAGACAGACTGCACTTTTTCTTTTTTTCTCTCTCTCTTTTTCTCTTCCCCTTCTTTTATTTCTCCCCCTCCCCCACTCCTCCAATTCCTGACTCCTCAGAACGTTCATTTATGTAGCAATGCCCGGACCCCAGCCTCACAGAGGAAATAAAGTTTAAATGAGAGTTTAGAAGAAACAAATTAAACAATAAATACAGCAGTGATCCGCTGCCAAACAGCCTGGTGTGTGGGATGGAGGTTAAACGTCCATCCTCCACAGTCCAAAGGATTCCTTTCCAGCTGCTTCAATTAGGTCCTGAGACGCGTTCGTAAGCGCGAGCGCCGATTCACCTGGCTTCTCTTTGAATTTGATCCAGCTCTAAGTAAGCTAACCCTCCACTTTCGGAGCTCCACTTCCTCTGTTTGACTTGAGTCTTGCACCTGTGTCGCTGGGCAAGTCTGAAAGTCTGTCTCTTTCAATTTGGTGAGACATCTGTTTGCCCCCAAATTGACACCGTGCCTACCAGACACCCGGCTTCTTTCCACCCGTAGAAACTTTCAGATTAACAGCTTTTTCTCATTACTTTAAGAGCTAAAGCTCTCACACACCTGGCTTTTCTCAGGCTGAGCAAAGAGGGATGTTATGTTTTGTAGCTGCCTTTCTGTTTCAAAAATTTTTGACAGCATTTGGCTGATGTCGAAAAAAAAATTATTTTGCATTTGAGGCATTTCCATTTAAGGCGCAGTGTGTAACTTTTATAAAAAAATATTAATCGCATTTGTTAAAAATGCCATCTTGTACATGAAACTATAACACGAGACAGATCATCTGTGAAAAGATCGAGCTCCTCCACTTGCTCCCTGAGCTACTATTGCTGTCTGAAGAAATGAACTGCTTCCAATCAAAAAACAGCCAAGGACGAGGGTCTTAGTGCTGTCAATCAATCACATGTACTCTCTGCTAGATGTGCTAATGGCGGACAAACAACTTACCATTACAGGAAAACAATATCTTTGGTGGTCATTGGTGGCCATGCTAACTAGCTTGACCATTCATGACAGGCTGTGCTAGCATTAGGAGAAGGCAGAGGAGCTCTTTTTTTTTTCCCAGACAGTATCAGTTTCATACCACACTACACTGTCATAATATATTTCAAATGTGTATGTATTTTTATAATAGTTACATACTGCAGCTTTAAGTAAGAAACACAACTAAATCCCACGTAAATAAGTTTGTTCACGCAGAAAGTTATTAAACAACACGCCGCGCTAATATCCTCCCATCACTTCCTGTCATCTTATTTGTCTTTTCCACCAGTAAAAGCATCGGGTGTTGATCACATGACTTGTGCGATGTGGAAAAAAAGCGTTTCCATTGCTGTTTGCAACACCTTTCATATAAAAACCTTTTATATTTTTCTGGAAATGCTTTGCTTCCATCAAGCTAATTTATTTTCACAATGTGTGCAGTTTCAAGGCCAACGGCAAACGCAGCTTGTGAATGACAAAAAACTCGAGGAAGAGCGACAATGGAGGATGTGGACCTAACGCATACAAGAGTTACCCCCCCCCCCCCCTCCCGCCCTGCTTCGCCATGCCTGGGAGCCTGGATGCTGTGGGGAGGCCAGAGTGAAAGAGAGCAGGCAGAAAATGTGAGAAATGTGCGCCCTGGCTGCACGGGATGAGGGGGAGAACGCTGGTTTTTCAGGCACGCAGGGACAGCCTGCAGAGTTCTGCCAAGAGAAACACGGTGCTGTGTTCCTCGCAAGAGCTATGGGGGTGAGAGAGCAGGAAAAGGGGTGAGAGAAAGGGGGGGTGCGTCGAAGCGGAGGGCGGAGAGGAAGATTAGGGGTTCCCTTGGGCACTTGCGTGAAAAAACATAAATACATGAGATATTGCAAAGTACCACACGATGATGATGTTTAGAGATTCCTACATGATGGCGAGTCCTCTCCGTAGCTTTGCGGCGGATTATGGATGACGGCCGTATATTACATTTTGTTCTACACATGTAAGTTCACTCCGAGTTTTTCACAGAAGACAACATCCTGAGATGTCCAGAGCCCCTTCTCGGGACCGTCTGAACGCGTCTCGCTTTTGAAATCGGTTGATAAGGACACAGCCGAGGCCCAGCTGTCCTGGCTGACCACTGCTGGGCCTGCCAACACTCAGCTGAACATCCCCACGCCATTGCAAATATGTAAATATGTTGACTTGGAAGGATGTCTTCTTCTTCATTCTGACCTTGCAGCGCTTTCGGAGAGAGGCGAGTCGGCAAAGAGGGAGAGAAAACAGCTCCAGGAGTCCTTATAAGGGCCTGCTTTGGTTCCAAACACCAGCTTCTCATCACTTTCTACTCCACTGGGTTGTTACTCCACCAGCAGATTGCATACAAGGTCCTTAACCTTCAGCACCCTGGGCACACACACACCCCCACGCACACACACACATTCTCGCTCGCACAAGCATTCTGTGGCGAGATGCGGCGTATTTGGTGTTAAGTTTAAATGATCACCATGGCGCTTGTACACAGTGTTCTGCGCTGAAAGTGAAGGGGATGCTTTCACTGCAGGCGGAGCACATTCTGCTGGCTTGATTATAAACACATTATACACAAGACAGACATGGAAAGTGACTGAGAATATTTACCCATCTGCTTTAAGTACGACTTCAAGTGGTCTGGGTTGCATTGAATCAAACGCGACCTTTTTAACTTCATTGCGTTTGTCTTTGCCAGCCTGTGCAGCTTAATAACAATTTGGAGTAATGAAGAGATAAATCAACTGAGCAAACTGTTCTTACCAAAGTATTTTTCGGCCCTTTGAACTCTGCTGCATTTTTTTGAATTACAACGAAACCATCTTGGATTTTATTTTGGAGTTTGTAAAATAACACACAGCGGGGCATAATTGGGGAATTAGGAGGAAAATAAAACATGGTTTATGATTTTTGTTTTGTTAAAATAAAGACTTGAATAGTGCATTCGGCTCCCTCCCCCTGCAATTACAGCTGCGAGATTTCATTGGCCTTCCACATCGAGAGTTCACGATTTATTTGTACTCACCGCTCTTTGAAGAATAGATTACTCTCTGTGGAATTGGATGAAGTGGATTAGCGAACACCAATTTTGTAAGTCTGGCTCCCGATTCTCCTGTAGATTTAGGTCTGGACTTTGACTGGGCCATTCTAACACATGAATATTCTTTGATCAGAATCACTTCATTGTGACTCTGCGGCATGTTTAAGGTTGTTAACCAGATCTTTGCCGCAGTCTCTTTACATTTTCCTGTCAAAGAAATGTTCCCATTGAGTTTTGGTCTCTTTCTGATTGAAGCATTTTCTTCTACATTTTTAAATGTTGTTGTAAATGTAACAACATGTGTCTTTCTGTTAGCTTCCTCCTCTCCACTCTTTAATAAGCAGTATATAGCTGCTTTAAACCTGTATGCATACTGAGAATAAGTTACGACCTGGTAAACTCAAGAATTACGAAGACAGTCGCCTTAAATGTTCATTCAGGATATCAAGACTAGAGATGAATAAATATACAAGACAAAACCATCTGAAACACTTTCATAGAAATGTTCCATAAAAAAAAAAATGGAAATTTTCTTTTTCCACTCACCAACTATGTTCTAATTTGTGGTGTAAAATGAAATCCTGACAGAAAACTGTGAGGTTTGTGGTAGTGAGACGACAACATTTAGGAAGAAGCGCAAATGCTTATGGAAGGTACTTTATTCAAAGGGACCTAATTAAGCCTTGTTGTGGAGTTTGAAGACAACAACTCATAAACTGCCTTGTAATAACTGAACAAAGTCACTCATTGTGTAACAGCACATCAGTACATGTATTACTGTGTTCACGTTTTGTGAATAAAGATACATAGCAACAAATGCAATACATATAATGTTCCTAAGGTAAGAATTGACATACAATATAAGATTACATACAATAGTATATGTATGTAGTACATGTATATATACATATATTAGTGCTGCCACTTGATTAAAAACTTTTGATCACGACTAATCACTATGGCTAACTCTCTAAAATGTAAATATATGCATAGTTGTGGTTCTAGCAGATAGTTGTTGAAAATGTAAGCAGTTATCTATTTCTGTATTTTCGCAGCAGAAAGCAGGTGATTTAGTCTCCTGGTACTCAACAGCAACTAAGGAAAAATTCAGACAAGAAGCAGCAGATTTGTTCGGGGACCAACTGATATTTAAGATATATTTTATTTTCTAGTTCTTGGATGCGCCACCCCGTACTGATTCCGCCCTGGGCAACTGCCCGTATCGCCCATGTCTAAAATTGCAAATCTCAAACATGTCTGAAGATTCTCAGTTTCCCAGGTTTTTATATATATATATTTGTACAGATTTGAAGGAGGTCATTTTGTTTTAAACAGTAAATTAGAAATGCGCATCTCCACTTAGCAATGGTGATGCACAGTTTTTTATTTTTATTTTAATGTTTTTTCTGTTTTCCATGAAACCTAAGCATTTCTGCCCCCTTGTGGCTGAATCAGAAAGAAACTGAGATGATTATTGTGACCTCCACACCCCACATCTCTTGACCTCTCACCTCTCCTCACACTAAAATTACTGGATACCTAATCAGAGTTCACTCCAAATCTTTGAAATTCCTAGCCTCATCTCTCTTCCAGAGGCCCGCGCTTTAACTTTTCGAACATTTCCACTTTGATTGTGAAGTTTCCCGAGCGTGCCCACACGTCCTCACTCTGCATGCCTTGCGACAGTCGTGCCTCAGCGCGGCCGCCACCTCAACTTCCCATGCTAGGCAGCTGTAATATGTAGTAAGGATGTTGCTCATCTCTGTAGCGGCTGCAGCACCCCGCCTACCAGAGTCCTCGTCCCCATTGAACTCTGCGTGCCCTTTCAGGCCTGGATGATTAAAAAGGAGAGAGAGAGAAAAAAGACAGAGAAAGAGAAACCTCACTCGTTCTCATTTTCCAGAACTCTACCTCTTTACTTGGTATGTGTGGTTGTGTGACTGTGTGTGAGGTGTGTGTGAGCACATGTGTGTGTGTGTGTGTGTGTGTGGTGGGCATATTCATCCTGGCTTCTCTGGCTTGTGGGTACGAGCTCGTGGTTTGGGTCTCTGTGGAGAGCAAGGGTGAGGGTGGCGGAACACCATAGCTGCCACACTGCCACAGACATACTGGCACCACTGGGTCAGTACAAGTTCCTCTTTTCCAAAATATAGAACCACTACACACACGCACACCCACTCACATGCTCTCTGTGTGTGTGTGTGTGGGTGGGTGGAAATGTGAGCGTGTAACCATAGAAAGATTTACCGATTGCTTGTGTGGCATTTGCTATCTCCGTCCCGGACTGATGAGCGTGCTCACAGATGTAATTAGCCTGCATGTGCAGCGCAGGATTTCAGGGTAACCCAGACGTGTTCAGCGATAAAACATTACTGCTGTCTTACAGCCGGGCATTTTTTTTTTTTCTTTTTGTTAAGGATGCTACACTTAAAATAATAATAATAAAAAAAAGAAATCTTTCAGAATTACAAAAGCATGCAAGCATTTCTGGAAGTAGAAACGATGGTTGTTGACGAGGTTAACCAGAAGAAAGAAGTTGGTTTGGAGGCACCAAATTGAGGCAAAAATTGAGGCACTGTTGCCCTGAAGGCATCTTATTTTACAGATGGTATCACTCTTGGTAGGCCTTTTCTCCTGCCAGGCCTTTCTTTTTTTTTTTTTTT